>JAQFYG010000641.1:0-26538 GCA_034694325.1 Entomobrya corticalis | reverse complement strand
GCAAGTAATTTGTATCAAAGTCAATTTGTTTATAATAAAATAATAAAAGTTGCATAAAAAAGTTAACTATTATTATTATTTTCTATTCCCGTATAACATACAAGGGCAAAAATTACTTTTAATAAATTTCAAATTCTATTACGTAAAGTTTTTTTCAAAGGATTACTTTGTAAAATTACCATTATCAAGAAATGTGCATGTTTAGTTTAGATTGTATATTCTAGTGTACTTTGTCACTTTAAATATCACTAATTGTTAGAAACTAATGACATATTATTGTACTGCTACAACATAGTATGTTCAATAATAAAATACAGCTATTTGTATCAAACTTACACGTAAGTAAACGAAGTGCAAGGGCAGTGCATTCAAGAAGCATGTCTATCAGGTATTCTGTTTGTAGTAAGTAACCAGTCAAATATGTGTCTTTTATATTTTATTATCGTTCAATGATAGATCTACAACTGTCTCACAGATTTTTACAAATATTCCAGATGCGAAACATCAGAAACTATACATTGCTTAACCTGCTTGTTGGAGTTTACACTACATGATAGAAGACTGAAGCTCTGTATTTTAGTTTGCCACAATGATGAAAAAATGAAACATTTCTTAAATATTATATTTTGCAAGCATTTTATGTTGTTTACATGAAACATTTAGGCATACACAGGTAATAACACAGTGTTTGTCTATAAAAGCGATCAAAATATTTTGGGTACATTATCCTTCGGGGTCGGACTGTGCAACGGCTTAGTGCTGGGGTCGGCCAATGAAACTAAAAAGGTCGGGGTCTGATAATGTACTGGCGAGAACCTGTGGTCTTCTTATGCCTTGGTCGCGTTGTGACACAAAATCCTGGCTGCTGAAGCGGATGCAAGTATTCACTTGATGGTGTTGTTTGGTTTTTTTTTCGAAGAAAACCTTTCTTCTTTCGTCACTGACTGACTTTCACGTAAAGTTGTTATTACTATCAAGTCAATAGTTATTGGAACTTCAGTCCTAAAACTTCAAACATCTAATGTGGAGAGGTAATGGGAATAATTTTGCATGCATATTAAACCGATTTTTTGATTCTTTGTGCATAACTATGAGCAAACTGATGTTTCAGTGATAGGAAAAAGAAAAAGTTATAACTACGGATTTCCTCTTTGTCTGCAAAATTCAGGATCCTTGTACGTACATGTACGAAGTACAATACCCCATATGACATTGTTGACCATCGAACCAACTTTTTTCTAAAAATTTTGAGATTTGCAAGTTTTTATTGTAGTAACGATTTGTTACTAGTGTGCATTTAAAAGTTTTTACAAATATCTAAAAACCATCAACGTATTTCCTGAACACGTAGGTGAAATGAAGACTTAATTTGAGAACAACTACAGTTTAAAAGCAAAGCAAATTTATATCTTCTATGCAAATGTGTGTTCATCTCATTTGTAGTCTCATATATTATTTAGTTGTCATTTTATTAAGCGGCACTCCGACCTATTATATGCATTCACGTAGCTAGTTATATAGTTCATAACAGACGACTCTACTGTCCTAATGACTTTGAGCGGATAATTATATCAGTAAATAAGGAAAAAAACGTACGCCCTCCTAGCGCCCTGCATTCCTTATAAAGGGTGTGTCAGGACGCCAATACAACTTTATGGGTTAATTTGTAGGTTCAATAATCAGTTAACAAACTGAATATTTAACTTTTAACGTGTGTATGTATGGATGAATGAATGTGTGTGTGCATGCAAAAAAATTTCATTGATGATGAGTGCACTGAACCATTCGATGAGCGTAAGCGAGAAATGAGCTAGCCATCTCACGCTTTGAGCAAAATCGAGAAGGAATCAAGCATTAGTTGTTTTTGTGCGTGGTGGTGTTGCTATATAGTATATAACGCTATATAATCCCATTGCTTCAAATTGTATTGTATTTCAAACTGGCGATGGGGATATATAGCGTTCTATATATTGAAGGTGCACGGCTTAACCCACCAAAGTAATTAGAGTATTACTTCGTTCGGCTGCCAATAGACCGTGCTGGCATTCTACAAATTAAAAATAAAGCTAAAGAAGAAGATGAGAGTTTCATGTGTAAAAGGTAGAATAACCAGCTTTCAAATCCATCGTATACCTTACAGTACCTAATGTTATATAAAGCTGGCTTTTTTACCTGTCAAAATCATGATGACGGTAACGGAAAAAACACATGATTTATTTTTGCCCGTATTTCCTTCCTTGCACGCGTGTGCGCGTGCACGCGTATTTTACAACGTGCTAGTAAGGTAGGCATTGAACCTGGAAATGAAAGCAAAAGTGTGAATGAAAAAAACTTTACACTTTTGCTTTGGACCCTGACATGGCTAGAAAATCCGCTGCTGCAGCTGCCTAAGGACTCTACATGTCAAAAATAAGTGTTTAAATATATTGTTCAATTATATTTAATTGTTCTTGTTGTCGCTGTTGTTCCTGCTATTGTTGTTGCCGTCATCTTCATTGTCATCATCATTATCATCATGTTATCTGCAACAAAAAAGTGAAAAGTACTGTTTTCTTTGTTGCAAAGTGCCGTTCCATTTTTACCTGTGCTTCCTGTTTACGGACTGATGAGCATAAGTGCCCGAATGCCATTTTTCCAAATCGTGTGCTGGCCACATTTCACATACAAAAAACCTGTAATTTTTGCATTTTTACCGATTTTTTGCTGCTTTTATTTTCAATGCTTCAATGCAATATATATATAATCATATCTACAATCTACATAACTGTAATCTTTTGCAATTTTTTATTATAATTTTCGATGAAATTGATTGCGTAAATGCACCTGCCGAAAAATTTGAATATATTACATGCCAGGCCAGATTGATCTTATGACAATGTAGACAATAATTTTATTATTGCCTTCTTTTAAATACATGAAAGTCTGAAGTGATTGCATAAAAATCCCAAATGCAACAAACAATTTTTCTTTAATAAATCCTTAGGTTAGGGTCAGACAGACATGATGATCATGATCATACTACTTATCTCTTGAAAATCAGGTTTTTTTTGCACATTCATGACACAAGAAATTTAGAATGATACGATAGAACACATACAACGATTTTAAGTAGAATTTGTGTACTTAACTTTTAATTTTGCGCATTTTCATTTTTGTTAATGTCAAGTTTGAACTTGAACTCAGATTATGAATGTTTGGACTTGCGTCGTTATTTTGTGAGTTAAAATAAAATCACATTCTTGGTCTGTAGTCTGTATTCAGCATTGAATTTTTCTGTTTATGCTTGTTATTCCAATTTAATCTTAATTAATGCAAATTTAAGCAATGGTTTGCTCAATTGTAAAAACTTGATACATCAAAATCAAGTCAAGATTGAAGCTTATTTTACACTAAATACACGCAGTAATGGCCAAAAATGCAAAATTTATGCTCTGAGTGAATGAGAATCTGGTGACAACTGGTGTTGATGGAATATCACCAGAACAGAACATGTGCATGAGACATGATGAAAATTGAAAAGATTTAAATGAAATCCCCATTCGTCATGATGAATGGTGCTGATGTAGACCTGACTTCTGACTTGGAACATTTGTTTTTTGTGATCTGTGAACATCTACTTGCTTTAAATTTTTCCAAGTCAGGATTTGCCATTGCAATTGCACAACCACGACACCAGCGGTAATAGGATTAAGGACTTTAATCGTTAATAATAGTTATGAAGTGAATAGTTAACTTTAAGATCTTGCGATCATTACCAAGTTGACGGCCCTGCTAGCAGGAGAAAAATTATGTAAAGAGCAAGAAGGAGAATCAATACTTTACTTCTATATTTATTAAACTACGTTGTTTTCATAATAATATTTTGCAAAGTAAATTGTGCAAAATCTTTTCGCAATGAGAATATGTCGATTTTTGTTTGTTTATTGTTGAATAAAAAGTGCTTCAGGAAACATTTGTTTACTCTTTGGTAGCTGGAATATTCATGTAGAATAGTTGAATAAAAAATAGGCGAACAAGTGAATACCATCAGACTGTTTAGAAAAAACAAAGAAAGTTTTTTTTCCACTTCCAGTTTTGTTCGTGTGTTTGTTCTTATATGTGTGTTCATGTACGGGACGAATTCACAAAAGCTCAAAGGATAGGGATACTCCGAAGAAAATGCTTTTTAGCCTCCAGTTCTGTAATCTACGTTTAAACGAAATTAAAGGGAATCTTGTGGATGGGCTTGGGGCAACAGAATTCATTAAAGTAAAGGTAAGTATCATTATTATGCATTATGACAATAAAATAACAATAAAATAACCTATATTGATTGCTTTCGTACACAATATTTCTACTATTCTACTGTTAATACATACTCTGAATACAGAATGAACTCTTAAATATAACATTTTCAGGCGGTGTGTTCAGACTCAAACACAAATTCAGGAAAGGCGTCACTGTTTTGACAAAAATTTGTTGTTTTCAGCAAAAAAAGTGGATCACGGTTTTGGTGCTATTATTGAAACTATTAGTCTTGGGAATTGCCACTTGTCTTTAGCTTATTCTTATTCTCACATTGCGCTTGACTTCGACTAGTTGAAATTTTAATTTTAAATAATTTATATATATTGCGAGATTGCGTCGACCTATTGCGTATTTATTTATTAAAAAACGCTAAATTTGTAAATTTAATTTTGGTTCAGGACAGGACAAACTATCGTCACTGGTCGCTGGGACGAGTCGTACGGGTGCTGAAGCTTTCACGGGAGTACTAGGCTGGGATAGTTCATCTGTTTAAATACGAAACGTAGATACATCGTTGAAACTACCACTTGCGGCTTCTAGGACTAAAACGCAACTACAAATCGCCGATGAACAACAAAAACTTGTCCTATACGGAATTGGTATTTTACGCATGTACAAAAAAGAGGAGATGAAAAACGACTTCAGGCATAAACTCTTGGGAAAAAATGGGACAGAACCCAAATTACCCCTCAAATCGAGAGAATTTTGAATTCCTACCTAATAGATGTTTTGGTCTGAAATCAAAATTTGCAAATCAACAAATGATCTTTATTTAAGCGTCTGGCTCCGGCATACGCCGGAAATTCTGCGTATGTGCTGAGAGATTACTCTTGAACTGCAAGTCCTCTCCAAGTAATGACTTCTTTAACAACAACGATAGCAGGCACCCATGCAACGACCAATACTCAAACGTCTGGAAGTATAGGTGGTGTAGACCAGCTGGCAAGAAGCCGACGAGGTCTAAAACCGAAACTAAATCAAAACGAAACTGGAAATAACTCACCATTGGTTGCGTTTTTTTTGCTAAGAAAGCCCCAGCAGCTGCTAACGCAGTAGCAGGTACAGGTGACCAACCAACTGGTGGCGCAGGGACTAGCTCTTCTTCATCTGCCCAAGTAGCCAGTCCCAGCAGAGGGACTCAGGTTTCACAACCGTCGGGCTGTGGCTCATTCAGTGGAGGTCAAAGTCAACACCCTTCATGTGGCACTACGCCACAGCCATCGACAACTTCTGGGAGTGGAACTTCTTCTTCTAGCTTCGGTGGGGGCTCAACTTCTTGCACATCCACAAAACGGCAGGAAACACCAACGGCGTCAGTCGTACCTTGGCCAATAGTGGTTTTCTCTATGAGTCGATGCACACCACTAACAATCGGTTTATACTTCGTAAGATTCCAAATAACGCCGGCTACACCACATGCGGAGAATGACTGTGACCAAGGCATTTCTTTTATAATGGAGAAGTATGCACCTGACCTTTATGGGGAATTAGCAAGATTGCGTACATAAACAGGCAATGATCTACATAGACATAGGCAACATAGACTGCAGTACCAAACAAATTATTAAAACCAACATTTGCTTAGTAGAGCAATTGATATGATGCCCCGTTTTTAGTTTCCCTTGAATACTCGTTATTTTGTTCCATCCAACTAGCTCCCACAACAGCATACAGATGATATTGAAGCATTCAAATTGATAGAGCTAATGCCCAAATGACGTGAATAAACACTTGGCCATAAAATCAATCATTCCAATGCTTCGAATTTTACATTGTAATTAGCCTTCGTCCATTCCACTTATCCTATGTATCCATCGATTGGTGAGTGGAAAGGATATCAGTAAATTACTCGTTCCAACAAACGATCCAATTGCACACTTGCTGAAAATAGTAATGAACTTATTGAATCTTTTTATTGAAAGCTAGACTTCTGCACTTCTGTGCTTCAATTGGATACAGGTGTAGATATATGGCCAAGTGATAAAACGATAAAACAGCTTAACGATAAAAATAAACGTCAAGCTAATCGCTGCCGTAACGGCGTCCTTGCCGTACTATAGTTGCCTGGCTGATTAACAGTATCTTAAATAAACTAATATAAAGCATTAATACTTTTAGTACCCTCGTGTTTCGGTCTTATAACCATAGAAACGCAATTTTTTCATTATAGGTTCCCAAACAAAACCATCATCAGAATTTTTATATCTCTTGTGTTTCTTATTGAAACACCATGGGGGCTTTTGAAAAGCACTTCAGAGATTGACACGAGCCTATATTACACACCTTCCTGTGTGCCTCTTTAACGGACAGTGGTTATATATACAAAGCCACTGCCCCGCCGGGCCTACCTATTTTTTTGTATTTTACATTTTTAAAAAACACTGGCACTCACACAATCTCAAAAGAGATACATATTCACAGAACATATTTGCTAAAACACTGAAGCACACATGCATGACATAACTGTAAAAATCTAAAAATCCGTATCTCAATGAGCGATCGACAAAAGGGAGGCAGTGTAGTTTACATTGATTCCAACTTCTAAATAAATGATATTTTAAATAAATTGCTCCCACGCCAAACTTTAAAGGTGGTCGCCAAGTTCTTATGATGAACATGTTTGTATGACAAATTTCCATACATATTGATGGCATAGAATTTCTTGCTGTACAATTAAAAAAAATATTTATTATAGTCTCAGGCATGTAATAAGTGTCTGCATATTTCCAAACAGTTTATCCGCCCGGATTTCTTGCACATTACTTGAAATTTCATTACTTTGAATATATGCAGACATGATTAAATACAGTTGCAGCTCGAGCTTTATAGGTGAATAAATGAACGTTTTTCGTGTTTTCTATGCAACTTCAACTTCCTCAATCATCCCTTTTCTCTCCCACTGCAGGAACAACTCACTGTAGTTCTCCAGATAGATCTTTACCGGGAGATCTCTGGTCAACGTCTTCAGTCGGCGTTCAGCAGCAAAGCGGTTGGTAGACAGTCTCTCTTTGGTGCCGGTGATCCAAGTAAGGCACACTTTATGCCTCCCACTGGTAGGTTGCTTGACATTTTGGTCAAAATGCTGTTGAGTCTGGCGAGTTAATTCTTCTTTGCTATCGATTTTCACAGGTTCTGGGATCCCTATGGCTTCCAGCTCCCACAACGCAGCAAGGATGTCCTTCCACTTTCAGCGGATTGGTAACCAGCATGGAGATTCCAAGAGACGCCGTCTCCATGGGCAGCTTTCCAAACATCACCCATCCCCATCTGGTTTCCATGGCGGTTGGACCGTACCCCAAGCAGTGGATACGGCCCTTGTAGATGTCAGCTAGCACGTCGTTCCTGATGAGCATCTCAGTGGGAATGTGGCTACTGCTCTCAGCAACGGTGAAGGTGATGCCGGCACGTCAGAATTCCTCCATCCAGGGTCCAGTAGGTGAAGTTAGCACGTCCCCGACAATCTCATCGGTAACCGAGCAGTCAAATGTACACCGGTCCATTCCATACTGTCCTTCCACTAACACATTTACTATTGTGTGTTCTTGCAGGTCACTCTTTCCCCCTCCAAACAACTGATGGATGACAGTTTCCTTAAAAAATTGGAATCATCTGCAGCCTATCACTGACGACAGCAAGCACATAGGATTCCTGGTAGCCTCCATCTACTATTGCTCTCGAGATTTGGGTTTTACCGTTACCTCCGATAACGGTCACGACTAGTGTTTGAAGTGGGGGTGTACTTCCTCCTTCGGTGCAGCCTAGTCTTCACTAGATTGCACAAAGCATTCCTTTCTGGAACTGGTGCAGGTAGTGCTGGGATGATGTTGTCTGGAGGTGGTTGGGGAGACGTTCTGGGACCTTCTCCAATCTGCAACTTGAGACACATCACCAGGTATTGGTTATTGTGGCAAATGTCACAACTCAACTTCTTGTTGCAGTTCTTCGCCATGTGGTTAGCTGGCCGCAGACTGCTAAAGCAATATTTCCTTTCTCTCAGCAGGTCCTGCTTCGGCTGCAAGGAAAATGATAGCACACTTCTGCAATCGGTTGGACAACACACACGAATGTTTGCTGTTTCTTCTGCTGCTCCCTCTTCCTCCTCCACCTTTATTACTACTGCTCTTGCCATCTCGCCCACCGTTGCCACCCTGATTGGTGGTGTTGATCAGTGAGGATGATGTCGGCACATCACCCTTCCTGGGTTTGGAGGACTTACTTCCTTCACCACTGCTGTTGTTGCTGTTGCCCCCGCTGCTCACGTAGAACTGGGCGACGGTTCGCACCTTGTAGCTGTTGACTTCTTGATGTAGGAAGGCCACGAGATCGTCCAGCTCTTCCGAGAAGTCATTGCCAAGCTTTGAGAATATCGGAGGGAAGGCATGACTCTACCATCGTATAGAGCACCTGGGCACACTTATCTTTAGTAACCCCGAGAGTCTCCAGATTCCTTATCTGGGACGTGATTGTGGTGACAAGGTCCGCGATTCCCTGTGGACGCCTTGATCACCAACGGTAAATGGTCACGGACATAGACCTTTACAAGGACAATATTCCTCCCATACCTCTCTTCCAAGCTCTTCACTGCTGCTGGGTAGTTGGCCGCTGAAATGATAAAGCTGCTGACAAGCTTCCTCGCCAACGATCCCTCCTTCGTGGAGTGCAGCCGGATGGGAAATTTGTCTACAGTGGCAAGTCTCACATCACTGTGGATTGTCGAGAATGACGCCCAAAACGCCAACCACATCCGCACATCTCTACTGAACTGTGGTAAGTCTCCCTTTGGCATCTTCAGCTACAAGCTGCTGTCTGACGGTGGAGGTGGAACTGGAAAACTGAAACTCCTTGAACTGGCACCGGAGGTTGTTGGGGAGCATGGCTGTGCAAGTCTTCTCTGTACTTGCACCTGTGTTGTTATATAAGTTCTGTGGCTGTGGGCGATCTCCTTGTTGATGTCCGCAGCCTGGTCCACATTCTTGTCGTTGATGAGCTGCTCCTGCAACTTCTTGCAGGACTTATGCCAAGCTTTGAACCTTCCTGCATAATACGACCAGCAGATGTGTAGGTTCTCCTCATTAAGAACCTGCCGCCCCAAATTTTGATCCAGATCCCTCTCCAATTCATCCAAAATGTTGAAGCGGCTATTCCTCACCACCTCCAGATCCGCTGCCTCTATCTTCGACGTAAATCCTCTTCTGGGTTTGAAGAACTTGAAAGAAATCGACCCAGTATCTTTGGGAATCTTTTTCCCGTCTTAACCGTCTTCTCTTCCTCCTGTGCTGAACTTACTGATGCTATCAGCAAGCGACAGCGACTTGGTATCTTCCTCGTTGGTTTTCTCCTTGGTATCCTCTATCATGTCGCCGTTTGGCATATCCAAACTTTCACTAAGCTTCACAATCTACGCTAAAAGGTCACCAGAGAATGGTGACCTTTTAGACCTTTTGCCAGAGGATGGTGCAAAATAATTTTTTTGTAGTTGTAGAGGAGGTTTAATTTAATTTTATTTTTTTTAAATAAAACACAATAAAATATTTTACAAATTAAGGACACAAATTATTTGCCTGTATTAGGCTTGAGGCTTAGCAACAGAGTGTGTTGGTTGTTGTTGATGGTGGTCGTGGTGTACATTATTTGATGAACTCTTCATTGAGCACGCAGTACCTTTAAAAAAATACATTGGTAGTGCATGTGGCCAATAGTAATGCTTCTCCAGCAAATTTCACAAAAGTTCTCCAGTGCTGGAGAGAAACGGGGCAACGCGAGTCAGCAACACCGTTCCCAAAAGCATCATTTTTTTGACAGTTAAGCTATTATCCAGTATCAGTTCGCCTGAATTGTATAATAATTATAAAATATGTATTGCATTATTACATAATATATATAATAATAATATAACATGTTATTAGTTATTAAAAAGTTTGTGGTTTAAAGGTTTAAAAAATATAAAATAGTTTTAGTATTAACTATGTAATTGTATATATATAAGTTGGGAAAAATAAATCGTTTTTATCAATTTTATTTGTTTTGTAACATTTTTTAGGTATTTCATACACACCTGTTTTTATTTTCATGAAGTCTGAACAATATACAGGACATTTCAAAAAGCAAATCAAATAATACTTTAAATTTTTTCCTTTTTTTAACATTACTTTACTTTAAAAAAATAAATACAAAACGAAAACATCAAATCAGTAGAAGCGATATTATTGCTATTATTTTGTTAACATTGAAAGTGTATTACAAATTATTTCCATACGTGTATCTTTGGAATAAAGGTGAATATATGGCATTTGTAGTGAAGGCTTGGCACTTGTAGTGAAAAATTGGTATTTTAAATTGACTATCAGTGGTCACATTAGTTACATGAATGGCTCACGCTAACCTAAACTAAACATGAACCAGAATTCATTGACGAGCACAAAAGTTACATAAACTTAGGGCCCAAACGTCTAGTAGGAAAAAATGAATGTCGGACTGTTTTGGTGTTGATTAAGCAGCTATGATATCCAGAATCTGTTAATAAATCAGAGCAATATTACAAACATATAATAGTGTAATGTTTCAAGGCATATTAAAAATTAAAAAACCATCTTACTTTCAATGCCACCATGTTTGAATTGTCATCGGCTTGGTTTAAAATAGACAGCCACAAATTTTTCAAAGGATATTCCTGAGTAACAGAATCAAAGTCACTAAATTAATGCCAATACATCGCAAATGGAACGTGTGACCCGATATGGAAAGCGACACGATCGAAAAGGAGTACGATTTACATCGCAATTGATATTTTGATCGTCCTTTTGCTCTATAGCAAATAAAGCATGTAATTCACAAGCATTTTTTACTCTAAAAATAAAACATAATAGTCATTTGGTTATCATAATATACTATTTTTAGTACTAAAATAAAACCGTTGCATATGAATAATCGTCAATCAATACCCGTGGATATATATATTTAATTTCTTCATTAGCATAGTTAATCTGCCTGAACGGGTTTGTACGTGTTTGTCCCAGCTTTTGCATCAACTGTCGTAATGCATACTCCTCAACACGCTCATAAATTCAAAAACGTAGAAATTATCGACATCCTTTAAATTGTTTGCGTCACGCAGGATCCATTGCCTTCCTTCAAGAACAAGAGCAGCAATGTGCACTTGTTTATCAGGAGAACGATCGTAATTACTGATTAATTCATTTTTATTCACTTTTGCTTGAGGCCTCCTCCACTTTTGCTTATCTGCAAACGCTTGTATAATGAAAATTTGAGTGATAACAAATATAATACGCTTCTTTTTATAAGACCACTTATATTTAATGATTGCGCATTCAACGTCGGTCATGGAATTTGCCATATGAGTTGTATTGTTCCCACTGCTTGTCAATATACGTACATACCCCGGTTTATTGACAATGTTATTGTTTTTCTCCAAACCAAAATCAAAAAAATCCAAATAGCCGAGCTTTTTTAAATAGTTTTCAAATTGTTTATTATTAAATCCAAAGCAATGCAGCCTCTTGACCTATGAATTAAAAATAGCCCAAAAAACGTTCGATGTCACGCCATTAAAAAATAAAACCACACATGATACTTACCAATGCATAAACTAGCTTTACATTAACCAGTGATCCAACACTCTCATGTAGAGCGTCCTTCAAATCCATTCACTTATCAGGAGTCTTAACTCGCAGTGCTTTTGCCAGTTTACCTTCATTCCGTGAATCGGTTGTAGGGAAATGCCGTGGAATAATGCAGTCTAGACTTTTAAGAACAACAAAACATGTCCTAATGACGGATGGCACTGACATTTGTGACACAATTGCAGTTTCCTCATCTGTAGACGGTGGTACAATTCCCGGTATAATAGCAGTAGCTTTTCTTGGAAAAGGACCAATGCGGACCGCTGTCTTTGTACTTTTACCGTTTTGCCCTGTTTATAGCTTCTTTTACAAAGTTTTTTCTACAATTTAAAAAAAAATTAGGTACACTGACAAAAGTATTACGATTTATAAGGAGTCATTTCAATTAAGACTTACCTTATCATCTTTTATTCTTTTTTTGAACACTTTTTGTAACTTGTTATACAAAGCAGAATACTCAGACCGAGTACGTACCTGCTTATGATCTGATTTGTCCATGCTTATAATGTTAATTAAATATAACTTATGTTTAAATAAGGCTCGTAACAAATTTATAGTTCAGACAAAACGTATTCCAGAGCAACAGGGAACACCAAACAAAAACAAACCCTGAGCTCAAGCCGGTTTACAATCAAATAGTACATCATTGTACATGCAACAAATCAACTCGAAAAAAGCATTGCAAGCTAGCACACGCTACAAAACGCATGGTAATGGTGCTTTCCTGATTTCTTCTCGAGGTTTGCTCAAAGCGAGAGATGGCTAGCTCTTTTCTCGCTTGTGCTCATTAAATGGCCCAGTAAACCCATATTGAAGTTTCTGCATACATACACACGTTAAAAGTTAAATATCTAGTTTGTTAGCTGAACCATTAACCTCAAAAATAACAGACAAAGTTGTCTTAGCGGCCTGACACACCCTATATAAGGAATGCAGGGCGACGGGAGTGCATCCGTTATTTTTCCTTATTTATTGATATCATCTCATGAAATACAAAAAACAACACCCAAAATTATGGATTCTAATTCTTTTGCTAGAATTTGAAAGCATCAGTATGTTTTTTGTCCAGATTCTGTAAGCAAATCACCCAGTTAGCTATCCATTCTATTTTTTTACTTTTTGTTTAATGATCATGGATAAGCCCCAAATACGTGAATATTTAAAAACAAAACTTGTCAAACTGTGTGCCTACATCTTTGACTTTGTTCGACAGTTTTGCCTGTCCAGAGTTTCTTTTGAACAAATTTCTTAAAACTGCTCACTTTATGTTCTCTGTGTCATTTTGTTACAAAATTCGGAAAACAGAGTTTGATGAAATATGCCTGGATAACTATTCATTTCTACCTCAGAAGGTTAAGTGTCTAATAAAATCTTATGAAAAAAGTTTAAAATATTTTTTAAAAAGAAACATTAATCAACTAATTTTAATTGGGACATTTAATCTTAATTTTTTTCAGATACAAAAATCCCATTCCTGCATTCACTCTTATTTTAATTGCCTGTAATGAATTTTATTTTTACAAAACTAATTATGGATGGAATATTGAATACCAGTGGGAAAAACAACGAACGGACGTATTTACTTCAATAACATTTTTCACAAAACTTTCTGCATTTTGAAAGTTTTATATTGTTTCAACCCAATAAGGAAAGTCATTAAGCAAAATATCTCTTCCGGTTTTATTTTTATCAGGGGTACTAGTCTTCACAGTTTTGCTTTATTTTCCATACCTGGCATTCAGAAGTGTACAGTGTAACTGTTTCAGTTGGGCAATAACGCAGAGTGCTGTATTAATAGCGGAACAGCTTAAACTGAACTGGGGCTATCGGGATGACTATTGGTATTGCGTAGATAACTCGTCTTCTGTTACCTTTTTCCTTCTGTTTTTGGTTCAAAGACTTTAAATTACAAACGACTGTAGTTTTTTTGATTGAATTTTCTTCTATTTTCTTTTGGTAACCAATTACTTGAAGTATTTTGTGCTTTGGGAGCCATTATCGCGTTTTATCTGGGACAAACGTTTTTGAATAAACTAGGAACTCTTCAACAGGAAGTAAAAGATATGGACACGATTGATATTGGCAAATATTTAAACGATGGAATGTTGTTGTACCAGCAATCAGTTTGATTATGAAATGTGTAAACGAAATTTGGGGACCGTGTCTGCTGTATAGGAACCTGGCATTTTTTCCCGGGTGCTTAGATTACATTTCATTTTTCTTTCTCTCTGACAATATATTTTTGTACTTAACTGCTCCATGGTTTGTCTGTCGTGTTTGATTCTTCAAGTGCACTATACTTTTACCACTAATAGCTCACCAAAAACAATTAAAAGCTGTAATTTTGCCATTAATCAGCTGTCCAGACAAATTGTCATTTCAAAAGTAAAAACCGAGTTCTCCAATGAAAGTAACCGCTCTACTTTTGCCCTGCCGGCAGATCAACTTGAAACCTGTGAGCAAAAGTTAGCGTTGTTTTCTAGACAGGTTTATCCCGAAGTAATAGCCATGAAAGCATATAAGCTTTACTCCCTTGCATTTGATTTTACAAGAACGGTATGAAACGCAAGTCGAATTTAGAAAAATAAACTGCTCCTGTATTTTCCAGTATGGGTTTGGATATATTATGTATTTGAAATTTGTTTTATTTTACAGGCTCTTACTTTTTTGTACCTATCTAATTGTAGTTTATCAGTTTTATTCGACCTACAAAAAGCAGCCTGCTGATATGGAAGGCAGCGTTAACTTTACAAATACAAGTGGGCGCCCCATAGTTGATTGTTATAATTGTAATTACAGATTTAACGCTTGCCAATGCAATAATACTCAACTTAACCTGACTGCTGGCTATTAGTACTAACCCGCTATTGTCCTTTTATAAGTTAATACTTAATGATTTGAAAACAAAAATGTTTGTAAATTTTCTCGTAAGACAATGTTGAGTTTTAATTAAGATGTCAGTAAATCTACTCATAATACCTTATATAATTGGTTTGTTCCTTAATACAAATATATAACTTATTTCGAATTTCCATCTTGAAAGTTTTCCTATTGCTTAACTTTTCCTTAACTTGCGTCGTGTTTGCAAGTGATTAAGGTTGTACTCCGTCCGTCCGCCCAACCGTCGGCGCCGTAATTTTAAAACGGCTTAACAGATTTCCACTTAATTTCGTATACATATAGTAGGAATCCAGATGAAGGAACATATTGATTTTGTGGTCTACAGGTGCCCGTTAAGGTCCTGTTAGGGACCTGCAAATAACCACATTCACTATAACTTGAGAAAAGCTTGACCGATTTCCACAAAATTTTGCATACGCATAGTATGGATCCAGGAAATGAACTTAATTGATTCTGATAGCCACAGGTGTTGGTAAAAGACCTGATAAGGACCTACAAATAACCATATTAGCTATAACTTGAGAAAGGCTTGACCGATTTTTATCAAATTTCGCATACGCATAGTATAAATCCAGGGAAAGATTCCAATTGATTTTGGAGTCTGCAGATGCTCGTTTCGAGCCTGAAAATAGCCATATTTGCTATATCTTAAGAAATAATTCACCAATTGCCATCATATTTCACATATGCATAGTATGAATTCAGAAAAAGAATCCAATTGATTCTGGAGTCTGCAGGTGCCCATTACCGATCTGCAAATAGCCATATTCACAATAACTTGATTGAATATGGTTTGATCGATTCTATCAAATTTTTATACGCATGATATGGCTATCCGGTATTCTCAAGTCAATATCATCACCAAAATCATCAAAATATTTCTGTTACTTAATTAATTATGCTACATTACCTACGACGCAAGTTTCGTTACTCCATCTGCTTGGTTTATTTTATATAGATTGCTGTTGCACCAAAGTTTAATAGAAAAAAATATTTACAAAACGTAAGACTAGTGTTTAGTGTAATTGTTTTTCCAGTTCAAGTCAGTGCACGATTACATGTATGTCAATGCTATGCAAAATGCATGAAAATATAACATAACGCATTTATTGCTCTAAGCTCAACATTTTCCTATCTGCGTTTTGGCCAAATTTCGACCATAAGTTAAATTATTTTATTTTTGATTAGTCTACAATAAATATTTTTAAGAAGTTTCACTTCAAGTGAAAATATATATCTAAATCTTTAATATACAAAGGCCTGAAAACCGGTTTTTTCATGAGTATTGATATATTGATGATATTTTAATTGATGTGCTAGGAAAACCATGACTCAAATGCAAGACCCTAAATCGATATAAGCTTAATTAATTTCTTTCAAAGTACTCTGTTTTCTATCAAAAAATAATCATCAACTTTTAACGGTCATATTTTGAAAAAAATCATAAGGAGGTGCCTGGAAGCAAGAATGATAATTTTAAAGGGACAACCTATTTTTTTTTTCTATTCAGATAATTGTTTCGACTACATTGATGGTATTTTTTTTATTGTAAATTATTTTATTGTTTTTTATCCATTAAACTTATGCCGAATAATTGAAAAACATTAAACTTTATCCGTTAAGAACGGTTTATCCTCAACATTTTTGAAATTTTCAAAATGGACTTTCACAGATTGTCGTCATATTTCAATTTGTTAATTCTTGATGTTTTTGTGGGCTTTCTGCGTAAGCGCCACAAAAGAACATCAAAAAAACAAACAAAGTTTTCAGAAGGGTTTTTATACATATTTTAATGCAGAAATGTAAATATTATTGTTTACAAAGCCGAAGTTTTGCTTATTTTGTATTTAGGTCCCACTCCTACCCTATCTATTGCACACACGTGCGTGACTCACAATTATGCATACGCCGCTTGTGTCAAAGACCAATTTCAACAAAATTTAATTATGTTTTTAATGTCTGGAGCTCAGTGTTATACCAAATGCACTAGCAATACTTTTAAAAAATATTTCAAAATACAAAAATAATATTTTTCTTTGAGTTTTGAGTTGTTTTTTGTAAATGTCTCGTCGCAGCATGTGGACATACCAGGAAGCAAAAATCTCGTTGCTTTGCTGTTTTGACAACATAAATCATTTAAAGGACAACGTAAGAAGGCTACTGTAACTGAATAAAATGCAAATGACGTCCTTTGATGCAAATTGGGAAAATATGTACGCGCACATGATTGTACTACAGAGCGCGTTTACTTTAAAACGTTACAAAAGCAAAGACGCATAAACTTTCAGTAAAAACCAATTCAGACATTGTATTTACACTAGCAAAAATGCGCTTTAAAAATATGTCACTTGCATAACTGCACAGATACACGATATGATATGACATATTATGAAACTGGTAGGTGCGTGATGCTCCCAGTAGAGTTAATTGATCTTCATAGTCCCAGCCATTTTCAATTTCAGCAACTGAAAGTTTTTTGAAAAAAACTTATGAATACTAGTACATAAAAAATAGTCTAGCTAAAAATGCTGTTAAAATCTCAATTTTGTATTTCACACTTTCTTGTTCCAGGTTGTTGGCATTTGGAATTACTTCTGCATCATCAATGTGGTTTCTCAGATACGCTGCAATTGTCCTGCTGCACGTCTTTACGTTTCCAAAAAAAAAAAAAGACTTGAGTCAATTGAAATGTCCTAGTTCGCTGCAGAAGTTACGTATTCGCTTCTAACTATTAATATTAGATTGTACTTACTCATTAACTGGTGACTGTTTCAAATCAAATCCTTGGGCAGACAAATTTAAGCGGAAATCAGTGTCCTCATTCTGAGAATACTGAACTAGTCAACTTATTCAAACATTTTGTCTTCCATTTTGAACTGTATCAGACCATGCAAGTCATAAAATAATTGTTGAGAATTTTAAAACGCGTTTCATGTAATAATGTCAGTCCCGGGACGACAGTAACGAATCACAATTTAACCAAATCAAGTGTACTTTGAAACTTGGAAATTTGACATTTTTTAATGCAAATGCATTGTCTATAGTTGATAAAAGCAAATTTACAAAACTGAACCAAATTGCTATAGGAAAACCTATTGGTACTGTTATACTGTAGTAACGCTTCTCTACACTTTATAAATGACAAAAGAGCTTGTCGCATTTACATTTCACCAATTTGTGCTGATGTGTTTATTGTATTTCAAGTTAGGTTAGGTTATGATAGGTAAAATAGCCTTTTTAGAACGGGCATTACATAACGAAACATATCCTGAAATAGAGGATATCACATTTTCGAAACGTTGTCAAGAGTACAAAAGTGAATAGTAGAAAATCTATGATTTTTATGTAAAACTTATATTAGATCCCCTGAACTTTGATATGATGAGATCGCAAAATTTCTATTGGGTTTAGATTTTTTCATTTATGGTATTATCACCTAACGTGCTGACGGGAAAGTGGTACATTTTCTATATAATTGCTTTGATAGCAGACACCCAAAGTAAACACTTTTAAAACTAAAAATATTCTAGGACAAACAAAGTTACACATGTGACTTCGTAAAATGTTCACTTTTCACTGGTTCATTTTAAAGAGAAAGTTTTCATAATAAACAAATGTTTTTATGAAAAAAACTAACCTAAAGAGCGAGTATTCACTCAAGTGTACTATAGTCTTTTCATATAATAGAAACCGTACATACACTTAATGCTTAATGGTTATCTATAATAAACTACTTTTTAAAGTAAAAACTCCGCACTAATAATTAGTTTATATAAGTTTATGCATTCATAGATTGCCTCATTATTGAACAATTTTTGAGAAACAGATTTTGCTGCAGTATAATATGAATACAACCCGTTTTGCTGAATTTGCTACATAATAATATAAAAATTAAAAACATTTGAAAGAAATTAATTCAATTTAGAATGCCTAGATTTGATATTCGTACTAAATATGGCAAGTAAATGTGAAATTTAGGAGTACTTTAGCTGACAAAAGAAATGTGAGCTATGGTTGCTGATGCTTTGCATGATGACACGATATTGCTATAAGAACAATATCCCCAATGACCAAATTCTATAAGAATAAATATACTGCTGATACTTACGCTGCTGGGTTTATTTGCCTATTTCCAACTGAGTTTGAGGATTTACAACTGCCGGAGCAGCAGATTCGGGGTGTTTCGATTTTGCGTCTTCAGTTCCTAACGCAGTTTTCAGGTCCCTTTCTCAACTCTACAGAAACTCAAAAGAAGATATATTGATGGATATCGCAACGAGATGACGAGACCATATCTAAATGCGCTGGTTGTTATATTTAATATGGTATACTTATATCTAATGTAGTAATATTTTTTATTTGACATTCGGCAAAGGGCTACGCTTTATTGAACTAAAAAAGAATTTTACAAACAAAATGAATTTGAAATTCAACATTTAGTACTTTGTTTTTTGAATTCATCATTAACTTGGTTAATGGATGTGTTGTACTAACTCACTAGATAACACAGCTTTGCTCCTGGTCTAGCTTAATTTTTGAAAAGTAAATAACAGTCAAGTTGAAACACCTTTCAAAACAACCGAAATAGTTTCCAATTTTATATCAGTTTCATCTTTGACACCGTTGACTCTCTTCTCTTCTGTCAGGAATAATACATTTCGCTATACTCAATTACTTCAAAGAACACAAACCCGTGTACGGTAGCCAGTTTGTCCGCTAAAATTTTGATAAGAAGAAAAATAAGAGCACAGTTTACATTGTTATCAACTTCATTACATTAACACGCTAATCTAATATAATCTTCTTTTCCAAATCCCATACTAAAGTAGTACTATAGAACTCTTAACTTTCAAATTCAAATTAAAAACAAAATTTGTGTAATTCTTGCTCACGATGTGGTTGAAAAACTCCTTATATGCTGTGATTTTTCCGTAATACTTAATCACGACGAACTCAATTATCTAAGTATGTGGCGATTCCTTCAATGCTCAATTGTCTCTTTGTCACATCAAATATCTTTCAGATTTGGCTGGCCGGCTGCTATTTGGCCTTCCTCCTGGAAAACTGCAAATAATATAACGTAGTTTAGCAAACAAACCTGATCAAAAAAATCAGAACAAATCAAGAGAGACACAGACAAGACAGAAGAATAATCTTGACAGTATCTTTGTTGCAAAGAAATCGCAGCAAAAGAACGGCAGCTGGTCAAAAATCAGTTATCGTTTCAGAGTCTCCGTGAATCCTTTTTCTTCTCCATAGGATGTATCTAAACTTCAAAATATCAATAGTAGTGAATAATATATATTTGAAAACGTTTTGCTTTTGCTACTGCAACTGTGTTTATAATAAAAGTACACTTACCAGTGCCAGAAATTCTCTTCCAAGTTGCTTTGCTTCCAAGAAAAAAAGCTACTTGTTATGCTTCACCTTTGTAACACTATTTATTGAACCCATGAAAAACGACAAATGTCTATTTTGTATCTTATTTATGTCATGCACTTGTATTTATAAAAATTACAATATGTAAGTAACTATATGTTGAACTGATCATTATGTCTGCATCATCAGTGTACACCGATCTCAATTAATCACCTTGTTTTTAGGGTAATATGATGGTGAAATGATCAGTGTAATTATTACAGTCGTTGACTTGCATTTTGCAAAGAAATCACACGTAATGATACTTAAAATGCAATAAGCTTCAAGTGAAAAAATATGCAGATAACTCTATTTAAACAACTAATAACACTTTGTTTGTCTTTTCATATGGCCATTGCTCTACTGTATTACCATTTATTTTATAATTTTTTCTCATGTTTGTTCACGCTGTTTTTGTTTCTGGTGTTTGTTTGATGTGATATGAAGCAGAAGGCTATGCAGACTCTGCTATTCTATTTCATAGTAATTTCATATTTTCTCATCACATCACAATATTTTCCGTTCTGTGGTTTTGCTCAAACGATATATTTCCGATATTTTCTCATGAAAAAACGATGCAAAAGCTATGAGAAACATGTGGATTTTGTGTTGGGGGGTTTTTTGGGAATGCAGAAGAAATAAAGGTATAAATAATGGGAAAATTGGATACTTACGGCATTGTCAATCTGCTGCTAGAGGGACTTTTGTCCAATTTTTCATTTTACAAAATTATTATATTTCGAAATTTGAATGAAATCGGCACTACATTAGACACATTGAGGTGCTCAAATATTAAAAGAATGTTTCATTGCATTACGCGTGATAGAGTTATTAAAAGCTTGCATGCGTTAACCAGTCATGTAAAATCAGCTGGCGAGTTTGAATGTAATCAGTGTTGTCAACATTACAAATGCAAATGGGGTTTAACAAGGCATGTCAAGTGTGTTGATCATCCGCTTGATGCGCAGGTACAGCTTATATTTTGTTAATTTAATTACAAAAGTGTTTGTAATTGTTTTTCTATTATTTTGCAGGCTTTTAGTGAGCGCAGAGTAGCTACAATGCACGATAATAATCCGTTAGAACATGGACATGTACAGCTGATTCCTTTTCATTTAATGATATTATCATAATTAGCTGAGAAATTGATTGACAACGTTGCTTTAACTTTTTCCAGGTAGCCGCTGAAGAGAAAAATATGATCAATCAACCTTAAGAGCAAGGTGTGGTACAGTAGATACATTTTAATAAATTATGAAAGTTTTTAGATGACTCGAAAGAAAATGCAAATTTTCTTTGTGAAACAATGATCGAGTTATTTTAAAACCTTAATAGGTTTCCGTTGCGGACATTGACATAAGTGTCAGTCATAGGTATTCTGTATGGGTAAAATAAATGTTTTTTAATTACCAAAATATCGTGTCACATTCTCTTTAGGCAGTTTAAAATTTAATACACGACTCAAATGAAATGTAGCTTATTTAGTTTACTGTTGGAATTTGCCGAGATATCCGAAAACATTGACAAGGCTGAAGAATAAGCAGCTAATATGGTACAACACATGGATAAAGCCTTATACCTTTTGAAATCCTATTACAAAAAATAGAATCACAAAAGGCATGAATAGTGATTCAATAGTTTCCTTGCTCGTTTTTCAGAGAATTCTGAAGTGGTGCTACTATCCTGTGCTAAATTGTGGCGGCTTTCAAAGTTCTGGAGAGAATGTTCTGTCTGATAATGCTAACAGTTCTGGCTTAGGAAGTAAGCTGCTATGGGATAAAGGGTGACTTTTTAGCGTTTTCCAGATTGTCCTCCCTTGCCAACGCTAAATCCATCAGAGTTGCCAAAGAGACGTTATAATGACTATAATCTCAAGAAACCTGGAGCAAAGAGGTTCAAAACCAGAACAGTCTCCAATAGCTTGAAACATGATATCAAAAAAGTATCAACACTTTCTGATGATGCTTCAATTTTAAAGTCTTCATCACCATCATCCGGTAGTCCATCTATTATCATCAACTAACTCATTCGCACAGTATTGATTTGCCCAAACTCCCACATAATACCCCAGAATCTTCAATTAAGACTGCGATAACTTCGTCTTCCGCCATTCCTCTCACATGAAAACACAAAATACGTGATTCTTAGTCAACCGCAACTATTGAAGATTCACCAGTGCCTTGAAATCTTCAAAGCAATGGTGTCGATGACTTCAGCAACGATGGAATTCCTCCTAGTGGTACGGAGGTAAAAGCTGAAATTAACGTTGATATCAATGCTCTCTCAACCCATTTTACAGAGAAATTCTTTATTGAATCATTGAAGATGGAAGCAACTGCTCTCAACAGTGCAGTGCTTGATTTAAAAAAATTATTGGTTGATTTGATTGTTATTGAAGTTTCTGGGTAGTGAGTATTATACAAAGACCAAATATTAACTTTATGAATTTGTACTATCAAACCCGCAGCATACCCGTTGCCCTTGTAGCGGTGGTATACATATTGCGACTGTCAATTGAAGAATTGTTTGGACTGTTCAACGAGGCAATGTCGCTGCCTGTATATCTTCAAGATCTTGCAATAAAAGCTATCACCTACGCGGCCCAAAGATACGAAAGAAAAAACAACGACAATGATCTGATTTGGCGACAAAAGTAACCAGTGGATCCATGGAACAGGCTCACGTTTAACATTGTCGTGGAAGGTTCTCTTTTTATTCTCCCAGATGCCTTTGTTGAGTACACCATAAGCGTTCGGGAAGTAGATCTAATACAAAGGATGTCTGTCAGGCTCACGGACCAACCATATCCATCAGCAGAGATGCCGTAATCTGGGTACATTTTCTGAACGAGTATCTTTGGATAGTTCCAACAAGCCTGGACGTAACTCTTTTTGAGATACTTCTAATGTCGCAGCAGCGCATCAGGGTAGGAACAATCAACTTTAATCTGATAATGGATGAATATGGGTCACGTAAGCCAATCGCGTTGCATACTATAGTGTTGAACTGTCTTGCAGCCCGCTATCATGAAACAGAAGTTAAGCCTAT
This sequence comes from Entomobrya corticalis, assembly GCA_034694325.1. NCBI lineage: Eukaryota > Metazoa > Arthropoda > Collembola > Entomobryomorpha > Entomobryidae > Entomobrya > Entomobrya corticalis. Next base: position 3,244 of record JAQFYG010000641.1, on the reverse strand, counting down.
AAAAGATATCAAAAACGACGATGTGGATTTTTTTGTACACTAACTCTAAGCTCGGAATTTAAATGGCACTCCAAAGGGCACAATTACTTTTTTGCTCTACCTGCTTGCAAAACGACTTAGATTTCAATTCTTCCTTAGTGCCTTATTAAGGCTCAAGATTCATAGACAACGTTCATCAATCAGTATAATGCCAAGGATCTGCTACCAATTCTAGTCGACAGTAGAGAAAAAAGGGTACTTGAAATGTCTTTAGAAACACCGCTTGAATTTATATGCCTCAACAGGTTGAAGGCTAGTCAAGTTGTTTGGTTTGTCACGAAACTACATGTAAAAACGGAGGATCACGCACTACTAATCAACCAAATGTTGTTGGTGTCGAAATTTCAAGCGGCCGGAAAAAAATGTTGTGACGATCCCTTGAATGCCCCTTTGGAAGAACAAGTTGAAAAAAAGTTTCACGATGTCATCTCATGCTTACCTCTAGACAAAATGCATCAGTATTATGAACTCTTGGCAAAAACAGGCTATATCGGATCTCATCGGAAAGCGGCAACCAAAAGCAATAATACAAACTGAATTTTCCAACTTAAAGCTGTTGGAGTCTTTTTTTAAAGTACTAATTTCAAATTTAACATGCATCACTAGCTTTTTTAAATTAAATTGTATCATATGTAAATTATGTTCACTACAGATTCTTTTTAGACAGTACTATTTTATTCACTTTAAAACCGATTTAATGATTTGTTTAGTATTATGCTAAGAGTCATAACATTATTTTTTGAATTAACGTTTGACGATTTAAAATTATATGCTACAAATGATTAACTGTTCTTCAAATTCATTTACTCGTTTGTAAATAAAAATTGTTAATAATACGAATACTTTTTATAGGCAATGTTAGTAGAAAAAAGAATTATGGACTCCATCCCCTATAACCAAGTAATTCCCTGAACGCCCATACGACATGCGTGCTATTTTTGAGCCGCGTCATAAGGACCGCCTTAAAAGTTTTCTGAGATTTTTTAAAGTTTTGAGGTAATAACAGCCCAAAACCAGTTACCTTTAATATATATCTATATATAATATATAACATATATCTAACTAGGCATATGCATTTGTGTTTTCATATAACACGAATGGATTTCATCGAAAAGGTTTGAAGGAAAACTTTCTTTTAAACAGTTAACGAAGACAAGGGCACATTCATACACATACAAAATTCATATTCATACACGTGTGTCTGAGGATCTATATTATAATACTTCACTGGACTTTCTCTAGTGACCTTTTTCTATTTTTAAGTGTGCTCGATTTTAATATTGAAAAGTAATGAATTGAAAAAGATTTTTTTATTACTTAAATGGTACTAAATATATTATCTCTTTCGGAATTGTGCAGCACTAGTAAGTGTAGAATAGGTGTATAGAGTAGCGTGTTAAGCTGCACAACATTTTATACATTGCATGCATGAATGCATTGCATTGCAATGCATTGCCGGAAAATTGGAAATCATCAAAGGCAAGTTTTGTACAAGCCCATAATTGTCAGTTCCTATTTCAATTTCTAAAACGGTCCTAAATTAATCTTTTCTTTGGAAATTTCAGACGCTTGGTTCCCAAGATAATGGAAAACAAAGCGACGATGGTTCCAAGATGCTGGGAACCGTAAAGCTAGGTGATTGGAAAACTGGAAAGGTTTTGAGATCTAAACCAGGACCATCTAAACGGTCGGGACCTGGATAATTTGAGATATCTTGAACTAAAAAGGCTGGGTAGTTAGGGACTGGAAAAAGCGGAGGAGCAGGGCAATGGAAGGTCATTGGAATGGGAACTGTAAAATTTGGAAGATCTAGAATCTGCAAAATATAATAGATAGATTGCCTTAAAAATGACCCGCTCAAATAGACGTAAGAAGAAAGGACGTAAAGCTTTTTTCTGTCAATTCTTGTCATATTTTAAAAAGTATCTTAAATTTGTGTTTTATTCATGCCTTTTAGGCGGACGTGTCTGATTACAATGACAGGAGAAAGCGACAATGGTTCTGAGATACTGGAAGCTGTAAAAACATGAACTTCAGGGACCAAAAAGACTGCCAAATCTGGAACTAGAATGGCTGAACGATTACATTCTAAAATAATTGGTGAGTCTAAAGCTGGAAAATCTGCAACTGGTAAGGCTGGAGGAGCGAAACCTCGGGAGGCTATTGACCCAGGAGCCAATAAATCTTGTAGATCTGGAACTGCCAACGCTAGGTGCTTAGAAACTGGGAAGGTCGTTGGAATTGAAAAAAGCGATACCGGGAGATATGAAAGTGGAAGAACAAAACTCTCGGGACATTAGGGGGTCTGAAACTGAAGAAGCTGGAGGATCACGGACACAAAAGGCTGCTAACCAGGGAACTGAAAGGGCTAAACGATCAGGAGCAGAAATTGCGGGGTCTACAACTAAACAAGCTGGATAATCGGTAACACGAAAGGTTGCTTAACAGGGAACTGGAAGGGCAGAAAAATCTGGAACTGGAAGTGGTATAAATTTAAAAACTGGATTAAAATTTAAATCTAGAAAAATAAAGGCCCTGAATTGTTTTTTCGGTGTTTTTATTTTTAATTTAATTTTACGATATTAAAGTTTGAACAGGTTTTATAATCGAGCTTAGTTAAAAAGAGCCACTGTGCATGGCCGTTGAAGATGAGTCTTCTGACACGGAGCAGGAAGCGACTTAGCACGAAGGTGTTAGGCCCAAAGCGAGAAAACGAGGTTGCGTCATCTGTGGAACGGGAAATAAAAATTATGGTGACAACGGGTGTTGTTGTTAAAGCTTTTATAAACTTTCAAAAAATATAAGTTTTTAGGCGAATGATGATTCTCCAAGGGAAAGTTAATGCCATGTTGGCTAAACTTGACTCCAAACAATTTGCCAACGGGCACGCATTCGTAAAGAAGAGGACCATTATCCTAAAAGCCAGGACTATACAAATGTTCACAGCGGCCTCAGACAAAATTTACGTCTGAAAACCGATGACCGGGAAAGAGTCGACAATGGGGAAAAAGCGTTATGATGGAGGCTTTAAAGTAGTCGTATTGATAACGCACGACTATCTGGAGCCGTCCTTTGTCATCGAATGGCAGTAGCGTGGGCGATCAGGCGCCGCACAACAGGGGGGGACGGGGGGGGACCTTGTCCCCCCCTCAAATTTGGAGGAAAGATTTTTAAAAAATCAAATGGGTTTATCTAATCAACTAAA
>JAQFYG010000640.1:0-26540 GCA_034694325.1 Entomobrya corticalis | reverse complement strand
TTTATACGAATCTATAAATATGCGTTTTCTGCAAATAAGTATCTATTTTATTATGACTATTGTGGCGGAAATAGTTATGAATGAAATGCACTTCAATTTAAATACTGATCTAGCATTTTTGTTATTCATTGTATAGTAGAGACAGGTTTATGCATACTACGGTCGGAAACGGTTGATTAGTAAATTATAAATGGTTCGAATTTTATATACTGGAAAAATTGTTTGGGTTAAATGATAACAGTGATTTCATATCTCGACAAGTAGCATCTCTATGATGACTTAAACCAAAGCAATTATTTAATTGTGAAGTAGCTTTTTATTTTTATTAAAAAAAGTAACACGAGAAGCTATTTCAAGACGAATTATCAAGTGTTTTAAAAGAGTGGCATCCGTGTAGACAATTATAAAAATTGAATTAATAGTCGTAAATATTTTTATTGATAATAGCAGGCTTACAAATTATGTATTTTTGTACATTATACCCGCTCCTCCTCCAAACACTGGCTGCATTATTATATTAGCTAAACACTTGTAAGTGTAAGTACGAGCACACTACTAAAGACTAACCTACATACGCGTACTCGATATCTAAATTTCTACGCACGGCGGATCGCTTTTATGTTGTTCTCGCGGCCATTAAATTCTTAAGAAATATTTAAGCTTCAGACATTAATCAAATATTGTTTTTGAAAACAAAGTACAACTACGTTGCAGTAGCAGTATAGTTGAGCATGTAAATTGGTTAAGTACTTCCAGACTAATATTGTGAATTGCATTTTGCAATAATACATTTTTGCAACAAGATGCCTGACATTTCTATACTTACTTATAAGCTTACTTACTTACTAAGCTAACAACATTGAACACAGCGAACATAACAACAAGTTCCTATAGACCGCCGACCGGCCTGAAGAGGCAAGGTTGATGGAATTGGAAGTATGAAATGACAAATATAAAGACAGTTTCTAATTTCATACAGACAGGATATGTGATTAGCTATTAATTTTTACGATTTTATATATTGAATGAATGAGTGCATTAACAGCAACAGTTAAATTTTTCATACCACTCAACTCTTCAATATTTCATACTATTATTACCTCCGTTTCAACGGTTTTACATAAATCAAGTGTACTTTGACTTATTCCAGTGCATTAATATTACAAGTAGGAGTATTACGTCAAGTACATTTAGGGTTCATATTCGGTACTAAATTTTAATTATTCTAGTCGTAATCTTATCTATTTGGCCAGTAATTATATTACGATGGCAGTTGCATGAGCTGCACTTGGAGTAAAAAAATATATATGCGAATTGAATAGCTAAAAACATAAGACGAAGAAGAAACCGAGAGGCGAGGAAAGAGATGATGTGATGTGGATGTGATATGAAATGAAAGCGAAGGCAGCCGGCGATTTTGCTATCATTTCACGCCACACAAAATATTGTTGTGGCATTCGCAAAATAAACAGAAGAAACGCACTTTATTTTTCCGTATCGTGTTTCGTATGACGTGCCATATGTCAAAATCATAGCTACAACTTCACTTTCGTTTGGACGACATTTCTTGTGTTATGACTTGAATAAGAGTTTTGTTTCCTTGCAGCTTGCGGATTTAATAGACAATTATTGGGCTTTCCAGTCTGCTTATTCTGTCGAATTATTTTTCCCCGAATTGTAGCATAAAACAAACTTGATGTGCAGTGATCAATTGAATCCGGCATTTATTTCGTCGAGTGTATTTCCCGTATCATAATCAATTCACAGTTTGAAAGATTGTTTTAAAACAAAGATTTGTAGAGGAAGGGGAATTTTCGAAGTTGAGCAGTCGGGTAAAAATTTCTTAATTCAACAAATCATTTTGTTGCAAATTACAAATATTTGATCTGTCATAGATGATTCAAGTATATTTCAAATTTTGTGTCTACAGTTGTCATAGAATTTGTAAATATTAAGAAGAGGGATAATGGAGAAACAAGGGGACAAAGGACAAGGTACTTACTTTCACTACTTACATTCCATTACTTCATTCAAACATTCCAAAACATTCAACATTATAATATGTATTTGTAGGCATATTTTAAGTTTAATGAGTATTGCTTTTTTTTCGTCATTTTCTTTTAAAAATGTCAAACATCAAACTACAGAAGCACAAGAAGCGAAGCCAGCGGAGGCTCTTCGTAAAAGCCCGTCAAATGGAACTGTATATCATGACTTTGATGTAGTAGCTGTGTTAGTTGCGTGGATAAGGCATCAGAAAGTGGACATGGGCTTAGCACGTGTACTGTTCACCGCTCTTACGAACATAATTGTGGAATCAGTAGCTATAGGACTGCTTATTACGGTTATAATTGGACTTTTGCTCGAGGACCATATCAAAATTATTGAAGTAGTGTACATGATGTCCATTTGGCTCTTATGTGCTAGTTTTACAATTTTCCTGAAATTATCGTTGTAAGAACTGTAGCATATAATTAAAAACTTTAGATTTAGGTTACGATTCAAAAGAGAAGAATTAATGCGTAAATAAGCACTAATATAATTTGTTTGTTTTTTGTCTTTCTATAGCCAACGCACCGTTCATAAACCGGAGGTATTTTGTAGCAATCAGTTTGGAGGGTTCTGGAATGCTTTGTTACTGACTTTAAAACCACTTAAGTACTTCCGAGCCTTTTATCATAGAAGGAACAAAATGACTGTGCTTGGAAAGGATTTTAATCATGGAGAAACTGTGACTGGGTAATTACAAATTTCAAACTTGTATGCAAACTTTGATACTTACCGTTTCCTATTTTTTTGTGATTATGCATTCCAAATAAAATCGACGAATCTTGAATATGCCTGACACCTAATGAAACCACAATTAAACAATCGTAATATTAAGCATTTGGTTTGTTTTATTTTTCAGTCAAGAATTCCGATTTATGATTAGAATTAATCGAGAAGAGCTTGTAGACGCAAGGGATGATGTTCACGATGCCTTCCTGTTTAAAATTCCCATGGCACTTTTGCAATTTTATTACTTTTCTCATTCGCCTTCTACCCCAAATATTTGTAATTTTATTGATGGTATGAAAGATCAAATAGTTTTAATATTTACAACTACTTTTATTTTATACTGTTTTAGTGAATTTTCCAGTAGTCTCAATTTATTTAAAATGTTTTCAGCTTGCCGAATCTTTATTGTTGTCTTTTATCTTGTATTCACCATCCGAAGCGTGTTAACTTATGAATGGAAAAAGAAACTTTATCTGGATTCGGTTCACGTTGAAGGTTACTTGAAGACGAACGGTCGACTTCCGGTTCCAAAGTGGATAGATAATAATGTGCTGTATTTTCTTAGAGCCGTCTCCATTTCTACATCAATTCGTAAGTGTCTGCAGAGTTGTAGTAACTAATTTTTTTTTAGAAAGTGCGTTTGATTGGTAAAAGGTAAAATTCTTCTTTGTTTTCCAGTCTCCCGGTTTTTCCTTATTTGTTTTATGGCCAGAGTTAGCGGAGGTCTTGGACTTTTTTGCATTATATTTTTATTCGGTTCCAACTGGCTTGTCGTTGTCCTGTGCCCATGTGTTCTCGCTACAACTGAAAATCTACCATTGGGAGTTACTATACCTGCTGCTTATGCTGTGAATCGCTGGATTAACACATTTGTTGGGATGGATACACGTTTCAATGAACTATCAAGATCTCGAATTAAGTTAGGTTTCTGTAAGACGCGCGTCCCATTTGTTTTAGTACAAATGGTTACTTTTGTTATTGCGTTTCTGGTGCAGTACTGTGCTGTGGAAATAATTGAACTAAGTACTCCAGACATTCTTGAATCTTTAGATTATATGGAAAATGGATGTGACAATAGTGAGCAATTATCCACATTTGCTCAGACTGCCGGTACGTGCATCTCGGCTGTCATTCGATTTTTACATATAGTCTGTTATGATCCCGTTCATCAGTTTTACGCATCTATTCATTTTCATTGGACTCTTATGTACCTCCATACTTGTGTAACTTTATTGTACAACTTCTATTCAAGCTATTACGTTGAAGCAAAAAGCCACGAGGACTCATATCCTCCCATGATCAGCCTATATCTATTCAAACACATTTTTCAATTCTTTTTTACATACGAACACCCTTCTAACCGTGGTGCTGTTGTTTCCCAGTTGCTTTTTCTGATGTCCCTTAACCTCAAACAGTTTAATAGTATTCACGGCACATTTAGTCAAGAGGAAGAAACTGAAGTGAGGGGTATCTCCAAATGGTGGGAGGCACAAATTTTGCAACATGTTCAATCCTTTTCCCCAGGTAGTGGTAGATATCGTGATAACTCACCCGAAGTTCCAAATCTAGAAAATCTGCCGGTAGAGCCAGAGATTCACGCAGCATATAAAGCGATGGAAGAATTGCCATTCAGCAACAGGCTGTATTTACTATGTGGTACCAAAATAGATGAGATAGTAAGAAATGAAATGACATCAAAGAGACTGCAGGCAACTATGGAAATGTTGCAGTTGCCAAAAAGAGAAATATTAAGAAGATTAGAAAATACCATTATCTGTGGTGATTATAAGAGAGTTTAAATATTTTGTATTCAGCAGTTGTAAAATATTCATGTAATGATAGTAGGTAGCTTGTCTCTGTTAATTATTTAGTGCAAAGTATGCGTTGTACTTGTAACAAGAATTATTTATATACCTATTCCTCATCTTTGGATCTCGGGTACAAACTGTTGTCGAAGACTGTAACTTTAGTACTGAAAACGACATAGGTATTTTGTATCTCAACTCTATCTCGTCAACAAAGACTGATAATTCAGACTTACGCTTTTAAATCTTATATTTGTACACTTTGAAGTGTAGACAAATTAAAATATCTTGATGTACTACCTTATATATAATATTTTTTACGATTAATTCACTAGAAATTAAATACTTTTAACTATTACATTTAAGAAATATTTAGATTGATATAATTTTAGTTTGACAATGTGTATAATACTTTCACTTTGTGTCTTTTAAAATTTGAAATAAAGATTTTCATAGATCAATTCTTGTTATTAATGAACATTTCAGTATACTCATCGTGAATCTCATTGTCATATTAATCATTCATTCATAAAATACATACATCTTATACGTATATATATTTAATAATTTAGATTTCAATCATTTCGTTCATCAAATCCATATTGTTGTCTGAACAGTCGTGTGTGATCCATCTACACAATAAACACGATTGACAGCAAGCAGGTGTGCATTTTTGAAGGTTGAAGGATTTTCATTTTTCAATAGCACTACAGAAGATACATTCAAGTCGAAATTGAAAAAAAAACATATCATATCTTATTTTGATCTTTGTACATTTATTGTCTAAAGAATAATTTTGTGATTTCCCCAAATTTGTCTACTTTGCTGCATCAATAAAAGACAAAAAGATATGAGTGGTGATGGTACAAAAGACTAAATGAAGTTTTTTTGATGACATCGTAAAAAATGAGAAAACAAAGTTCATAACCTTGCGTTGGCGTGTTTTCAAAAACTATAAATTTTAAATCATTAAATTATACGCATCATGTGCCTCAGAGCGAATATGCATGGGACAGTCCGAGTAAATAATTCATACATGAACTTCATAAACATAATAATCACACGATAATGTCAATTCTTTGTTTTTTCTAGAGAAAAAAAAAGGATTGTATGTACCAGTTTTTCAACTCAAGCCTCCATCTCTCTCTTTCTCTCGCCGTCATTTTTATATAGCTACCACACATAATATTTGATACACACAAGCAATTTTCAAAAATGCGATGGCATATAATATATTAGATTTACAGGGATTTTTAGTTCGTGTCCGTGAATCTTTTTTCAAAGAAGATGGGAGTGGGTAACGTGAATGCACTTTAGGTTTAGGTTATAATATTTTTGCTACATGTCATGCATACTTATTTTGTGTACAAGAAGAAACGGTCAGGTCGAGAGATGTTATTTTTTTTCTACATTTGTGGATAATATTATAATCTATAGGACACGCATCAATGTTTATCCTATTAATTTCAAAAACGTCAATTTACACGCACCAGCAAACGCATCATTTTTTGGTCAAAGAGCTAACTTGTTTAGCATCATTTCATAATGCGTTATTGTCTTTTAATTTACTGACAATAATGCAGAAATGTTTGTGGCCTTCGGAATAATAAGAAGGGTTCATTAATAATTTACCTACATCTTGAAGAATGTAGGTACATAAAACAGCATACATTCTATTCTTGCATTATACTGCATGTCGTGTGTAACAAACACTCAAACACTCTAGGTGTATCAGTAATTTTTGGCATTGTAAATTATCCATTATTGAGAAAACATTGCAACATCATTACACACAAAAAAGTAATGAAAATGAAGGAATGAAAAGAGTCGTTTTTAAAGAAAAAAACCGGTATCGAATTTAGCATCCTTTTTGTTGTTAAGACTTTATGTAAGTCACCAACATCATAGATTATAAGCATTCGTTGCGGAGTGTTCTCAATTTTGATTAATTATCAGTTTTTGATTTATTTATTTAGCAGACATCATTGGTATGAATTAAAGACACTGTGGAGGGTCAACTAGAGAATAAAATTTTACTTAAGGCTACATCAAGTAGTATGCCTACGTAGTGTGTAATTTTAATCTAAAAATGATTATGTTTTCCTCTATTCTACCAATAGATATCTGAAAAAGCTGCATATAAATTTGTTGATATTTATTTAGTAACAGGAACACAAACCTTCAAACTATCATTTTCTGAATTAAGGAGTCAGCAATCAAGGTATTGAACTTGGGATTTATTTGAGATTTGATGATGCATAAGTAACTGTAGAAAGTTAGGACTGATAATATGGGGAACAGGTAGGTATATCGAAACTAAATATGGAACGCGTTGCATCAACTTGCGTGTGGCAAACTTAAGGCAAACGCTAAACTTCTAATTACAGTGTGCTCATTTTAATTAAGTTTTTCTCTGATCATAGGGAAGAGCCATAAAACAAGGCTTGAAGGATGTATTGATTTATGGGAACCTTAGGAAAAGTTGTGAGACCTTTTGAAGGATGTATGTCAATAACCAATAATGAAAATGCGAAGACAGTTCAAGGTGTTATGTTAGTGTGATTTACCATTGACTAAATACTATTGAGGATGATCAACGAAAAGGAGGCGGTAGACCTTTGACTTGGAAACTTTCACAGGATTTTTAGCTGACCCTCGCGTTTTCAAAATACGTGTTAATTAAACAGTAGTTTAGTAAAGGGAGATTAGTAATTAACAGCATTTGCAATACAGCGTATAAGTAGCAGTGGAATAGGGAGCCTGAAGAGAGGTTTAAATTTATTAAAAAGAAAGACCCGGGGAGAGCTGAGACATGATAATGAGGTAATGATATGTTTACAATTGTAAAAAATATTTTTACAAGAAAATGCTAATCTAAGTTTAGATTGTTGATAAGGAAATGAGTTTAAATATTATTGATGCAATCTATGCACAAATTTAATCTTTGTCGTCACAAATGTTCGTACACTCTGTGTGTGTGGCATCAACTTAGACTGGTGCCGATTTGTCCCTCCATTACTGGTTTTTAAGTCACCAATTGTGTCCTTACTACTATAAAATTACAAAATGTTTGTTTAAAAGAAAATACTTGTAAAGAGTAAAGCATAATAAAATTTATGACTGCAAATTATTGTGACAGATAGGGTATAAACTCAATAAACACGAGATAAGTATTTTCTTTAAATTTGCGGCAGCCCCATAAAGACCCAGTGCCGAGTCTTAAAAAATATATATAGCCAACAAATAAATTGAATAAAAATGTACATTCTCTCAACGCTATCAAATCATTTCTGCGTTTACATTATTATTGCATCTTGACCAACACAAGTATTTAGCAAGATAGAGTTTGTAAGATTATGAAGGATTTGAATAGAATTAAGATAAAAATGTTTATACCTGTACAGTCTTGTTCAAGCCAGGTTTAGTTTTTGGGCTGCCAACAAGATAAAAAAGGTGATATTGGGAGAAAAGATGAAACGTGAATTTTCTTTTCCTTTTTGCACGCACGTCTTTCTTTGGTGTTGGTTCACAATTCGCAAATGTTTAGCAGCGGAGTAACCAGCTAATTTGTGAGCTGCTGAACCACTGACAAGAACTCAACATTACGCTGCGCGCTGCAGTAAAAATTGCTGCGGCTGCCACAAGACAGTTTTATCTCAAGAGAGAAAAAGTAATGATGTGGGATGACCACTCCTTACATACAGGAAACATCTGGGTCAACAGGTCAATTTTATTTCATGTGTGTGATTATCCTGGCAGAGAAGAGTGGCTAAAACACCAAACACCATGCATTTATATTTCTGCAGAAGCTACCGAGAAGAAGTGCTGCCATCACGCAGTATTAACTTTGTGCAATGAAGATCATGAAAAAATTATGTATGCATCTTTTAGCAAGTTCCTTTCTGTTAAAGAGTTATGCGTACAGCAGATAGATAGTATTATTTTTTTAAATACATAATATAATCTTTTTAAATAAATGGCAGTGATAGTATATAAACATAATACGCAATCACAACAATATTAATATAGGTACTTAGAAATTAGCAGAAGCAGCATAGGACATTTTTTATTTGTTTGTAAAAAAACTATATGCATATTGTAAAGGTTTATTTGGCTAACCAAAATCACCGTAATCGTTGGTCATTGTTGAAGATATATAGCTTCGAATAAATGTAGAGGAAAACCAGTAAATGGACAATAATTCATCCACAGATTTAAAAGCTCTAGACGTTCAAAATATTTATGTTGTTAATCAAAACCAAACATCATTTTTGTATTGTTGTAGAAAAGGATTTACCAGATTTTGTGCTCAATTTTTTATCTCCTTTTGTGAAAGAATGAACAAAAATTGCTTCAAGAATTCTTTACCCATCTAAAGTTCTAATTCTCCGGAAATAGAAACAAGGACAAAATGATGAGATCTAGAGTTTTTCCCTGTTTTTCATTACATTCGTCTGTCATAATAACAATAATCATAATAACAATAACTAATATTAAATAACAACCAGGCAAAATTTTATATTCGGATTCTTTTGAGCAACGCGGCGACAAATTGTGTAAATTTTGAAAATAAAAGTCATTAAGCTCATTATACAAGAGTACAAATTACATAAGAGAATATGACTACTAGGTGCATCATCGTTATCTTCATCATTACCTCCCAAAAGACAAAATAAAAAAAATTCACTTCCTTCCGTGACGAATTTTTCATCTATGATGATGCAAAACAAATGCACATTATGTCAAACGGGATAATCAGAATTATAAAGCAATTGCTCAAGCACGTTAGTGATATGTCATCCTTAATCATTACTATTACAATTTAACTGCGGTAGTAGCCATAAATACATATATTATCCATTAATGCGTCGCCGTTGCTTGTAATTAGTATCACCTATATAGGAACAAAAGGCGAACGGCAATATTGTAAGAACAACAGCAGCAGAAGCAATAAGATGAAATTGAAAGGGGGTACTTGTCTTCGAGCACCTGAGCACCAAGCCTTTCGAAGATACTTTTAAAGAAAATTCTTTTACTTCCTGAACAACACGTCTGTGAGTTTTTCTTCCCCTTTACCATCACCTTACTTGATGGTTCGCTGACCTTTTACAACAAAACTCTAAATTGTTAGTTTATTTTTTGGATTGGGAAAGAGAGTGAATTGTTTTTTTTTTTGCATGTTTAATGCGAATCCGCACTCTCTATTCTCTTAACATCATCATAAACATTTATCTACAAAAATATTAAATGCTAATGTCCATACAGAAGTGGATGCGAAACGGACATGATAATGAGACAGACGCGCTTCCCATTGGTTTTGCTGTTTTATGTATACTTCGCACGGGCATATTACTATGATCTGCATTTACTGTTTATTGCGTCATACCCATACTATCACCAAATCAACTAACAAATATGCTGCAGAAAAGTTGATATTTATAATAAACGCATACTCCGTAATGATAACAAAATATAAAAATTAGGCACACTACCTACTAGTTGATAGTGATGATGAGTCGGTGAGAAAGAACCCCTGTCATTTTAGAAGATCTGATATGGTTCCATAACAAGTAATCTTCACTAAATATTCCAAAATTCTTTAAAGTATTAACCTGTTTGAAATGATTAACTTAGTCCGTTCATGATTAAGTTATAATGATTGGACAATCTTCTATTATTGTTTTTCTAGGAACTCATTTCGTCTTGGGACTTTGGGAGCTAGCAAAAAAACAACGGTTTCTTCATTCAGTATCATCCCTTTTGAAAATACATATTTAAATTTTATATTTCTAATGATGCCTAGGTCTCCTGCAGCATCAACCTAATTGTGGCATATTTTGTCTATTTGTTTACTCTGATACGCGTTGGTTTATTCTTTATCATTATTTCTTTGCCTCCACCGCGTGCAAAAAGAACCACCAGGCATGAATTTCGTAATTCCAAATAATTGTACATGTTTTGCGTATCCTGTGCACGCGCGTTTCAACAAAAAAATACATTAGACTTTTACTTTGAATAGTTAATGGTTGTTTCAACAATTTGTAAAATATTCGGGTATTCAGTATTCATAAAATATACTGTTTACTTTTTAACAAATTTTTATTGTAAGTATCGCCTACAGCAGCAACCTAAATTTATCATCCTATTCTTATTGCTCTTGCTCAACTCAGGCCTAATATTAATGATGCTACGAAATGATTTTTTTACATCAAACTCTTCATCGATAGCTATAATTTAATGAAAAAACAGGAATAGTATACTAATATATTATGCAACAATAAAATAAAATAAATAAATATATATACATTCTTCACTCTAGAGATTATTCATACACCGTCAATGAAGGTCTTTGATAAGAAAGTATACAATTATTACATAAACTGTATATAATGCACATGGAGCAACAAAGTTACTTAGTAAGATGTCTGTCTGTGTACCTACCTACTTCATCATAATGACAATAATATATACATTTTTATTCAATTTCTACGAAAATCATCAAAAGTGATGTCACAATGCCGTAAATTCAAAATTCAAAAAAGAAGCTGCTCGTACTTAAAGCCTTTTTATTCAGTTGTTACAGGATTCATCCTTATTAACACGCAGTCCACTCTTCTTTTATTTAATCAATAAAACATGCAACAAAAGTCTCTGTTAAATTGTTAACGCTCGCAGCCGCTTTTCATCAGTCCTCCTATTTTAAGTAATTTCTAACGACTTTTTTACAATTTCAATCCTTGAAACTTATCATTCCGTTTTCCGTGCGTTCAAAAAACAGCAAGCATTATTGTTATCACTAATTTGCATCACACCAAAATTTTAGGTGGATTTGATGTTCCTCTTTGTTTCTTTGTTGAATTTCGTATGCAGGTAGATGAGACTAACTAAACTACGTAACACAAGCTTTTATTCACAAAAATTCGCAATAATTTGTACAGTTGTGTTTTGTCATAACTTTCTAGTCATAACATTGCTGTCATAAAAATTGATGTCAGTCATTTGTATTAAGAAATCATCAATCAATAAAAACAAATCCCGTTGAAGTGAATACAGCAAATTTGAATTTTTCTCAAATATAAACATATAAAAACTAGAGCGATTTAGTTAAAACTTTGAAAACATAAAATAAATGCTGCAATTGTCTATGTGACTGTCTTTTTCATGACAGATAAATATGCGACCGTAGCCCACAGCTAATAAGAATTAAATAAGTTGTTAAATCTCGTTCACCGAGAACCCACCCTTCTTTAAAAAATCTCAATTGCTTTACCTCAAGTTAAAGTATAGTAATTTTAGTGCGATTACGAATCATGAAAACGCCATAAGTTCTAAATATATGTACAAATCAGGCGGCATGCACGCTGAATTGAATACATGAAATAAGGATTATTAAACAAATGCCACTAATGGACGCAAAAATACTTTTATGAAGATTTCCACATCAATATGAAATGCTCGCTTAAAAGATTAAGATGAAAGGGTCTCTGCTTACCACAAAACGTACTCCGGAAGAAATTTTATATTTGTTGCATGCATTTAATAGATCAATAAAATGTTGTGGTGTTATAATTCTCTAATCGCTTAATTTAGTTCGTATTTTGAGTTACGTATTGAAAACTTGCACTAAGAAAGAGTTCAGTCCGCATTGGTAATAAAAGTCGATCTATTTGGCCATATTCGGAATATGTTCAAAAATTTGTCACGCATTTTTGCGGTAATTTTAAATGAAATATCATATATGTGACATCTAGAGCAACCATAATTTGAAAAATTTAAACATTATATAACTCAACAATTTTTAGTTAGATAGAACAATGACATAACATTTTCAATGATGATATGACTAGTTACGACGCATATACCAAAACAATGTAATCAAGAACCACTTTAAGGGACTAATGTTCTCAAAAAATCATTAAGAATGTTGCATGGGAGCTGAATGTGTAATAAGTCATGCTTTGTGGGCTATCATTTCATTCATAAAACATAGATTACTGGTCTATACTAAAACAGCGAATGTATTCTCAAAATTAAAATCAAAACGTATAGTAACAAAACAACACACATTGATTTTTGCGTAGATGAGTGATTTGAACTTTAAAGTCGTTACTCAAAGTAGATCAAAAATGATTATTGAGATTTTGTTAAATAAATTATACGTAGCGACATAATATGCATAGCAGGCGATAGGTGACAGCTTTTATGATGAAGACGGAGAAAGTAGAATGTGAAACCCCGAAATCCAAATGATTTTGCGTGCGTAAGTCCGTTGTTGAACAAGATAATTGCAAAAATGACTTCTACAAGAATTACCTAGCATTTTAATTTGCTTACCATTATGTAACCCAGAGAAGGGCGACATGGAATGAATGTAATCATAAGTACCTACCTATTATAAACGGAAGCATAATCATGGGTTACTTAATCATTCAATGTTTTGTTGACAGGACCAATGTCGCTTGTTCACTGGTGATACATTAATTTCTGAATATTGATCGGCCCAGTTTTTTGACCCTTCAATCAATGATTATATTATGAATGGTATGATTGAACATATTGTTTTATACTTTGCTATTTTGTATTAGATAAGCATGCATGATTAGACCCTTTATCATTAGAAAATTAAGGCATTAATCAGCGATGACGGGATACTGATAGTGTGGTGGCCGATAAGCTAATCGAGTTAATTGTAGGGTTGGAGATGCGCATACCATCGTCAGTCGGCCATTTTATGCTGGTTCGTATATATAATTTAGTTGCGTATTTACACGCAGCAGTTGCAACTGCAGCATAGATTCATCGAAAAGCAATTTTAGGGGACGCTGGCGAATCCTTGTTTTTTTCTTTCAGTGAGGTCATTTTAGTGGCGATGCTGATATTTATGAAATAATTGGCACACAAATAATAGCATAAGTACATATAATGAAATTAAATACACATTTTTGGTTGACTTTTGACTTATGTCTCTCCTCCAATATTGTTATTACCAATCTAAAATGCACACTATTCGACTTTAAGAATGTTTGTAAGTTGCCAGGGTACACGCAGGATCAGGAGTATATAATACGAATGACGTAATGATACAATAAAAGTGGTTCAGTGCGTTTTTGGTTATTAAATGAGACAGAGGTTAGTAAAGTGACCCCTTAATCATGAAATTAAATACCAATCACGTCTTTCAGTACGTATGCATTGCCAAGAGATCACGAACATAATTTTATTAGTAGGGAGTAGGGAGTCTGACAAAAGGGTGTCTTGTTGAATGAGATTATATAAGCCGTTTCTTTATTTCCGTTCTGTTCTTCAGTTCATCTGAAAGGGTAAAATGAAAGGGAAAATCCATGAATGAATGGGCAAAACAAGCCAGAGGTTTCTAAATAAGAATAAGTTTGATGTATTTTCAAATTTTTATTAAATGCATGCAGAAAAAATCCCAGTGAACGGTGAACGAATCGTTTGAGTAAATGCAGTTTAATAACTTTTAGAGTGAAAATAAAGCAAACTACAATTCTTTTTATTTTGGGCACCTTCCATATAACAACATCCGTTTTTATTTAGCTGTAAACCATCATCATAAAAACAAAAAATAACTGCTAACAAGATTCCACAAAATGCTCAAATAATAAGATCGAAGATCAAATAATAATATATTTTTATCATAAGAGTTTCTTTAATAAACAATAATATTAAAACTAGGCAACAAACTGTGATTGGTATTACAATATACACATGTGCATGCTTATCATAAGTTTATCGAATACAGCATATCATATACTAATGTAGAGTCGCATTGATTTTACGATTAACTCTGTTGCGATGTTTTAAACAATATTTTGCTATTGAAGAGCGTACAAAGTGCGATTGAAAGTTTTGTGAAAAGGTAGATATTAACTCTATCTGCAATGTTAATAATAATAAAACAATATGCTTATTATAATAGCATTTACAGCAGTAATATAATAATAATAGCAGCAAATGTTGTCAAACGCTTATTATTATACATCCGCATGAAATAACTGATCTAGAAATATACTAACTTATCAAATATTAATGGGTTCATAATGTGCTTGTCGTCTTGTAATCTCTTAATACATAATACAATAGCCATGATACAAATACGAATAGGTATATACCTACTTAATCTAATCAATGTGACAGCAGTTGTAAAGTGAAGTGATTTCCTTTATTTTATATCAAACGGAAATTTTCTACAAAAGAAATTGGCAAAACAATATATTGATTGTGCAAGTGAAAATAATACAGAAGAATACAAAATCAATGGATAGATGTACAAAGTGAAGGAAACTCATGTTTAAAAATTAATACAATAAATTGCTCTGTACAATTACTTATGGGAACAGTTACCTTATACCATACGATACGTCAATATAATGTGAAAACTAATAAAATGTTATAAATGAGCATGTTGTAGTGCATTTATTGAAAAGCGATTTAACTATTTATGTATAATATTGTATTTTAAAATATACAGAAAATATATCCATGCGTTTATCAGAAAATAGGAAATAGAAGATAGCTAAAATTAATATAAAAACATTATTTATGTATGTACAATTAAAAGTCAAAGCATAGTGATTTTGGTATGTTTTGTCTTGAACTGATACGTGTCTGTCTAAATATGTCGTCCACGTCCGTGTAATTTGTAAACATTCGTCGCTTGTGTGGGTGCCTGTGTCCCTTTAACAGTTGGTAGTTGCTTGTTAGATATTTACGTATCAACATGTACATGAAATGATCGATTGTCCATAGATCTTAATGAAGACGGTGTTGTGTCTCTAAAGTTGATGTCATCACCAAAGGAACTGACTTTCGTCGATCTAGTAAATTATTATTAAGATATCTCAACTACCCCCAAAGCTAAAAAGATTAGTAGGCCTGAATTGTGCTCTTTCATTTCATTCCAATGCAAAAACCTTTTTCTTCAGAAAATCTGACAGTAACAATTGTCAACTGACAAGTCAGTTAGTGATGGTGAATCCTCATATAAAAAGATAATTGAACGCGAAATGGAAAAAAATGTGTGCCATTCTAAATTACTAAAAAGGTATAATTTGGAAGAATCATAACACCATACGGCTCATCAAAATCATAGACAGACAGCTCACAGATGCTAAGCAAGTGGCACTCACAACTATAATATATTATCATGGTCATCATTGCATATATTTTTTAGTATTTGCATTGGTGTGACATTTTTTACGTAATTCATATTATTAGCAAATCTCTAATGTTAGCTCAAAGGAAGAACAACAAGAAAAAAAGTCGGCTAGTAGTTTGAATGCATCTATTTAATCTAAAATATTTTCAAGCCCAAGGTGTTTGCGCATAAATTCAGATACAAAAAAACCCGTCCAAGTGTCCAGTTGAATGCATTGCATTACACTTTTTAATAGTGTCTATCTATCTACCTATGCCACACTTTTTTGGGGAGAAATACTGCTAGAAGCCTTTCGTACTCATAACTCGTGTTATTATGATTATTTATGATTATCATCATCATCGTCGTCATTCATAATATTATTATGTGCAGCTGATTATAACAGCATGCAAAACGCACGCGTATAACTATACACTCTACGATTTGATTTGGTTGGTAGTAATAAGTCATTAAGATAGTAAGATTAGCAGGCAAACGTACTTCTAGGTCGTCGCATTTTTTTCATTTTTTATTCAACAAACATGCAAACTTTACAAGTAATCATCAGGTTTGTTATTATTGCAACCTTCCCTCTTCTCCTTATTTTTTCTGCAAAAAGCAGCCTCAAAGTTCAAAGTTGTCTGTTATTGTCTCTCGTCTCCCAGTTAGCTCACTAGTAAGTTTGACAGCAAAAAAATAAGAAAAAGAATCATCGTCATCGGAGCGGTCTTTTGGTCGTTGTCGCGTTTAGGATGCAGCTTAACTATATAGTCAAGTATTTAGCAGTCTTTTATAGCCAGATATTAAGTCACCCTTTAAAATTTTCATCATCTCACACTACTACTGCTCATCTTCACACGTCACACCGATGCTTCAAGTACTAGCATGGCTTTGTGATCATAAAGACTATAATGTACTCATTCACTCTCCCCCATAAACTTGTTTGTGGCATTAAAGATGATAATATATATCAAAAAAGCAAAGAAGAAGCCACGAATAATTCATATTTTTTGCACTGACTTGAATTTACTTGAGAAAAAGCAAACTAAACTGCAAGGTAAAACTTTTTTTTCAAATGTGTGCTAAAATATTAAATATATGCGTATTTCGTAGTGCGATACAAACGACTTGAGTCTTCTTGAGTGTCTGTGTGTACATAACCAAAGGGATCGAAAGAGAGAGATGGGCATTTTTTACGAACGCACGTATCATCATCACTGAAAGAGTATTATTGCTTGCCCTACTAACTGTTTGAATGGCATGATCCAACGAAACAACCATGCAGTGCAGAAGAAGAGAGTAGTGAGTTCTTTTGATCATCATCATCAACATCAACATAATCATGAAGAAGGCAAACAAAATGTAGTAATCCTGCTCATAGCCAGGGCAGAAAATTGTATGTACATACTATCATTATTATTATAGTTTTTGATGATGATATTATTATTATATTAATAATGTAGAAAATTGCTACCAGAGGAAAATAGGTAAGGGCTTGTGCCTTGTGCTCTCTGTTGTTCGTTTAGTAGTAATAGTTGAGGCAGGAGAATTGATGGCACTGACCGCGCTCTGTAGTTACAGTTTTGATCCCCATTATTTTTTTCTTTTTATTATTGGAAGAGCTGTGGTGCACGTTGTTCAATGGATTGGTGAATGAATATCATGAATATTAATTACTCCCAGTTAAGCAATTATGTCAAGGAGTGAATACCTGCATCTTATTATTATTATCATCATTATTATTGTATAGACAAAGGCTACGTAAGTGCATGACTTGTCGTGTCATGACACTGAAAATATGTAAAAAGTTGGAATGAGGAGCCAAAGTCGTTCGTTTATGAGAGCAGGACAACAGAGAAGGTATTTTAGTGCTCAAAGTATTTTATCAAGTTTTTTTTTGCCCCAACATGACGATAAAGAGATAAAGCAATAATAATAACTCATTCATGCACACAAACGTCCATTTCTATTGTCTTTTGGCGAAAAAAATCTTTCAACAGAGAGCAAAAACAAAATAAGACATGAAAATAATAAAACTGCAGCAGCAGCAAAAGAAGAGCCTCAAGAATTTACAAAAAGGCAACAATGAAATGCAATATCATGTGCAAACTGTGATAGGTTTATGAAGTAATAATGATTGTGTATGTAGTTTTGCTGCTCCTATTGACTAATGTGATGCCGAGAAATCTTTAAAACATCTTAAAATGTGATGGGAGGTAGAGGAGCGCTTAAAAACAAATAATAATAATAATATGCAAATGACTTACTACATGAGCTCCAAAGCAGCTTTAGTTGTAACCACACAGCTATATCATTTACTTTAACGCGTCTACGTAAACAATAAATCTGTCGTTAAATATTCTAGTAGTTAAGAAAATGGTTTCGAATTACTTTTAATAATACATTTTCGAAAAAGGACAGCAGAAACAAAATCCATAAATATTATACTAAAACGCAATTGAAACTTTGTAATGGCTATATGAGTACCCTCCTCCTCCTCATTCTCTTCTCTCATTTCATTTTTTTCCAAACCGAAACCACAGTTTTGCATTGAATGCGAGATGCTCTGCTTTCATATATATTTTTATTATTATATTGCATATTGTTCGAGAAAAGTGCGAGCGATATTATTATTCACATTTGCCGTCAAGAAAAACATACAGTTTTTAATTTATGATTACAAGATGCCCTCGGCATTGGATTCCTTCGCTGGCGTTTTTTTTGGCCGCAACGTATCAGTTTTCATTCGTGCTCACAAAAATTGAACGTGAGTTGTGGGGTAAAAGGTATATATACCTACCTGTATATGTGTGCATGTTGAATAGAATGAAAAGCTTGATAGTTATTTGCAGTTAAACAGAGAGAAAAAGTTAATTTGTGCAAACAGCATAAATCATTGGTTATCATTACAGTAATTGTGGTATAGAAAGGCGACATTTCATCTCTCTCTCTCTTTTTACGACAGAGTATATTATAGGAACACAGAGTAGAGTCCTAAAGATTTAAATTGTCCTTTTGACGATGTTAATGATGATCATGATGGCTCAAAACATGATTTCTAAGCATGCTTGTATGTATGTATTTCATCATTCCATAAAAATGTTCTTCTGCGGTTCAAAATTTCTTTCAAGTTCTTTTGCTTTCTATCAAACCATGTGCAAAAAATGATGAATATATTCATACAGTTGACAGATATTTATATACATGGCTTTTTTCTCTACCGCCGGATGGACGCACAAGTTTTATGAACCCCTCACTTTCCTAAACAATAACGGCCGTAAATTTCAAAAAAAGCCGAGTTTTACAAAAGAAAAAGTAGTAGCCAACACGTTTTTAAATTGTCATAAAAAAGTTAGCAGTGACTGGGAAAAGCAAAAAAAAGAGCACTATTTTAATGACTACCGAGAACGAGTAGTAAAGCTTTGAAGTTGAGAGAGGAAAAAAGGTTTTTGAAGCGTTTCACAGGCCCTTAATTTCTGTGATTACTAGAATGAAAGAGACAGATTGCTATTGCAAACTGCTATTTGCTTCAAGCCGAGATTATATGATTCTTTGTCAAATTTTCACGCTTCTGAGGTTACTACCAGCAAATAGACAGATTGCAGTTTGCACGTATGTATAATATGTTGTATGTCTACTATACATTCACATATAGAAATGACTTTTTTGCGAGAAAGGAATCAAAAATTACTTGTGTATTAAATTAAGATCATCATAACAGTTTGGGATAATCACAGGGAAATCATAGAATCGGAATAGCAAAATGACTGAAATTTCTACTAGGTGGACTATCTACTTTTCAAAGATTTTTCCTCTGTCTTTTTGACAGCCAGCACAACGTCTTTAAAAAATTTCAATGCAAACGAATTTCAGTGACAAATCAAAAACGATGTAATAAGTACAACTTGTTGGGATAGAAAAAATGTAGCAACAGGTGAAAGAAACTAATAATAATGATGATGGTCGTCCCATTTCTACAAACAAAGCAATAATAATTAGGTTAACTTGTCTGCTTTCATTCTTTTTTCAATCATTGCAAGTCAAAGACATGTCGCACTAGTTCTATCATCGTCAATAATAACAGTCACAGTGGCTTGCAAAAAAAATCACATCAAATTATTACGTTTCTGTTAATTTTCAACATGAAACAAAAAAATAATCCTTTTTTGTAGTTAGTCGTCAGTTTCTTGCAAAAAGAATAAAAAAAGAAAGGTGAATAGAAAGAGAGAGAATCAAGTTTAAAACATGATTCATCGTCGTACAAACTTCAAAATGAAGAGAAGGTCCACGCTTACAGAATAATAATAATAATCAGAAAAAAGTAAACTGCAATTGCAAATTTCTTTTTGACGTTTATAAAGTACGAAGTGATGCTTATGATAATATTATGATGATGTTGATGATGATGACACAGAAACAGAGCCTGTTTTTAAAAAGGGTTTTTACTCAGCTTCAATAATTTTTTTGTTTCTCTGTATTGGCCTCTCACTACGCTTCCTAATATTTTTTCTTACTCGTCTAATCATAATCATTTGTTTTGAGGTATTATCATTAGTCTCGTTATCGTAGGAAAAATTAATTTTTTTAGTTCTTTCTAGTCGAGTTTTTAGGAAAAATCAAAACAAATTGGCAAATATAAATAATTTAAATTAAGGTTGAATTATAAACTGAAAGTAGCTTGTGGAGAAGAGTAAGCAATTTCAAGCATCAAATCTACAGGAAATAGGAGAAATTCTAATTATGATGCTATAGGATTCATACAGCATGTAAAGTTAAGTTACTTAGATAGGTTCTTATAATATGTACGTTTGAATACAAGATAACCTTTTTATAAGCTCATTGAAACAGCCTGATTATGAGGCTCCAGTTGCAATAAAATATCTTAAATTTTATAAATATAAATACATTATGTGCGCGCATAATTTTTGGAAATTCATACAGTACAATTATCGACGTAAACTTTGGTATTTTTTGCGACACTATTAACAGGAAAATAATTTTCAGATAAGATCAGAGGAAAGATACAGAAATCATGTTCCTCTGTTTACATGAATATTATCAGGATTTCTACTAACAGATCACACATACCGTGGTGCAATATCGCAGGTTGCAATTACTATCCTATTGTTATTGCTGAAAATAGAATTGCAGTGTATCATAACTACAATCAGAAAAGGTGAATCCGCCTTAAGTGCGGCTTGTGCAAGTGGTTTTTTGATGGTCACTGCATTCTGCTGTTGTGAAAATGAGCAAAGCACTAACATTATGCACTTTTTCTACTAAATATTTTGCTCAAGGACTTCAGCGTGAATTGTAAAATACTTAAAAGTTCACAGCGTTAACTATTTCACAATGATTTGTGACTATATAATCTCTTCGCAATATGTTTACATGTACATTACGTATATTTCTAGTTTTTATGCTTGACTTTATTTCGACAGACCTTCATTTTACTATGGAATCAGTTTTGGTAATAATTAATGCTTTATATAGATATTTATAGATATAATAATATGTGTGTATTTTTCTTGAATTATTTTATATATTGCTACAACATTAGGGTATTTATGATTATTTGGGAAAAAACTGGAGGAAATAACTACTACGAGCAAAACAGAAGAGTAAACAAAAAATAAGCTGTGAAAAAATATTGTATTTTTTGTTGATATTATTATTATTGTGTTTCGTTTTTTGTTTCGTTTTTATGTGAAATTGGTGCGGCGGCAGTGCAAAGAAGAAAAAGATGATTCATTTGGTACGGAAAGAAAATACGTTTTTGCAAAATTATTTCTAATTATTTTTTTTATCTTTTGCATCTACAACTAACTATACCATTTGAACTGTTGCCCAAGCATTAAAAGTAACTTTTTTGTTAGTTCTTTTCTTATTTGCTCGGTTTCCATCAGCGGGCTGTTGGGACCACATTCCGTTCAACTTTGGGATAAGATTCTCTCGGAAGTTCTTCTTAAATCTCTGTGACAAGCTGGCCCACACCCCATGATCTCTGGAGGATAGGTCGCGAAGCAGGATCTTTGATGTTCCTTTCGGGTTGTTGGATGCGGCAGCCACTGCTGCTGCTAGTCTTTGACTATTTCTGGAGCTGTGACGAGAGCTTTTGGCCGAGGTGCTGTGACGAGAGGATGAGGATGGAGATGTGAGGGCGTTGGAGTTACCGACAGCATGGGGGATTTGTGGCATCTCGGATAGTTCCAGCCACGAAGAAAAGGGAACTAACAGATGTCTCCCTTTGCCCCAGGCGTAGTAGTCACCTGGGGAACTGTTATTACTTTGGCCAGGGGCAAATTGGTAAGGTAAAAAGTTCAACGACCTTTGGTACGGGGCAAAGGTGGAAGAACTTCGTCCCATAACGTGATATAAATACGACTCTTTTGGATAGCTGCTCCTGGGTGAGCTCACACTTTCCGTCTTCAGCGGGACTAATAGCACTGGCTTGTTGTTGTTACTATTGCTGCTAGCGTTGAGATTGCTGCAGAGGGCAACGGTAGAAGCGGATGTAGCCGAAGATGAATTCAAGGATTGT
The DNA here is from genome assembly GCA_034694325.1 of Entomobrya corticalis. Lineage (NCBI taxonomy): Eukaryota > Metazoa > Arthropoda > Collembola > Entomobryomorpha > Entomobryidae > Entomobrya > Entomobrya corticalis. Next base: position 4,258 of record JAQFYG010000640.1, on the reverse strand, counting down.
GGGGATGACAGGATGGACTTGGATACCATTTGCGGAAGAGAGGAGGAGGATAGGCTGTGCTTGTTGCTCATTGAGCTGATTGTTCCTCCGGATGTTTTATATAACTTCCTTTGGGGTTTCTCCGGGGGAATGGGTTTGTAATGCTCAGTCACGGATCCAATCTCATCTGCATCAATACCTGCAATCATTTGGGCATGCACTGCTGCAGTTGTACCGGAAATCGTGTGATTATGATTATGCTTGGCAACATGAGTAAAGTCTTCTTGATCGTTTCGGATAATGCTTTCAGCATCGTTATCATCATCATCTGAGGGAGCTTCTTCATGGCGAACTATGTTGGGGTTGGAGACGTAGATGTGCTGGTGAAGCGATAATGAATTGGATCCCGTTCGCACAAGCGGTTCTTTCATTGATGATGAGTGGCTACTATTACCTCCACTGTTGTTACTTCCGCTGTTATTGCTACCATTATGGGGATTCTCAGTACTCGCACCACTGCCACTGTACGAGGAGGCGTCAAAATCAAAATCAAGTGAGGCAGTATCATGCACCGTGAATAATGGGGATTTGCTCTGGGTCTCATGTAGAATTTCTGTTGGGTACACTGGAGGCAGTGAACAGAACGCGGATGCACTGTCCCCGAAACTGCAGCTCCCCAAATCAGCAAAAGGTGAAGGTGTGGATGATGAGGAGGAGGATGAATGGGAGGATGTTAGCACTGGTGAAATGCCAAATGCAAGTTTGGCTGGGAATCCTTGATGACTGCTAAATTTACCATAACGTATTGGCTTCAATTTTAGTCGTAAGTCTCTGTACATTTGAAACAGATCCTCGGCTTCGGAGCGAGTCCGAAAAGCTGTGACGAGTGCCATCATTTTTGCCAAATGTCTGACTACCCAAACCAAAGTAGATGGATGTTGGGAGTCGCAATGGCAGAAAACGACGTCTTCAATCGGATATGACTGAAAGCATGATAGATTTGGCAATGTCTCCCAATAAGGCGAACTCTCACCCGAATTACAAAACTCATCAGAGTCGGAGCCATTCCCCGAGGAGGATGAATTACTGTCGTCGGAGACGTGTAGACCAGATGAACTAGATAGGCTTGTGTTATCCATCGATCCACCAGAGGACGACAACGAGGAATGCAGTTGCGGTACATTACTATTTGTATTACTATTATTATTGTTATTACTATTGCTATTGCTACTACTACTACTATTAGTCTCAGTCTCTTTCTCCTCTTTTGCCGCAATCTCTAAATGATCCATCAGATCCGCTATATCCAACTCCACCGAGTCGCTGATTTTCACTGATCGCACAGATTCATTGTCCGACTCGAAACCCTCATCTTTGGATTTCACACCTGGTGATGTTAACTTGAGTCCACGCTCAGAGCATTCAATAGAGTACCTGTTTTGGACAAAACAAACAAACAAAATGCAAAAAAAATCAATTAGCACGTTCACGAAAAAGTTTATTTTATGACATTCTATTCTATTCTACTCTTCTCTCAAGTTCACTGCCAAATAAAACAAGAAAACTGGCTGTGACTATAAGAATTATCATTATCATGAATCAAATAATAATAGTAATATGTACTATTGAAGGGATGTAACGTGACCAAGACAGTGTTTTTAATAGAATGGATCGTATCATTGTGTTTGTTGATGTGAGTGCTTGACTAAGCATTTTTTCTGACTGTTTTCTTAAGCCAAAGAGAAAACCAGTTGTGTCTCTTTTACATTCACCAAACAGCAGTAATCTTTTTTCATTAAATGAATTTGGCACCTTTCTAATGGTTACTCCGTTGGAGTTTGAAATCTTATATATCAGGAAGATATATAATTACAATGATATAGGAAAACATATATACCAATGTCTAGTACATGAATGCTTACTTACAAATGTAAATTAGCATAGTTGTGAATATGATGTTTCGTTTCATGACAAAACCCGGCCGTGATCACATTACTTACACCACAATCAGTCAGTCGGCTCATCCTTATTATTATTATTACAAAAAAAGTACAACCAAAAGTTGCAATGAAACTAATCCCCGTTTCTAATCAGCTCCATTTGCGCGTTTAAAATCCCTCGATTGTGTGATGTGATGGGTAAGTGGATGAGAAGTTTGAAGTCTTTTTAATTCATATCTATCCACCTAAATACATACTTTATCCCTACTCCTATCACAATTCCCAATGTTCTACCGAGAATGATTGAAAGGAATCTGAATCTAAATTACATGCGGGAGAAGGAATGCTTTTTCTAATTTTTCTTTCATGATTCGTTCTTGTTGACGATTGTCGTATGAAGAGGAAAAGAATGAATCAATTCGTGCGATACTTTACAGTGATCTGCAAAAAAATCTAGGTTACAAAACTGTTTACACAATATTCATCAATACTATTCATCATTGTAGATGTGCGAGGATGCGCTTTTCAATGCATTTATGTTGTTGGCTCACTTTAAAAAAATTTCTTCTTGATGAGCTTTTAAAAGGGACCGGAGGAGAGAGATAATGTGTTTTCTTCTTCAGCTAATGTACCTACCGATGTAATTGCTGCGCATCCTCACCAACAAGCCTTTTTAACACTTTACTTTACATGCGCATGGATGGATGGGTGCTGATAGTTACCTATTGCCTATTGTTTGTCCTCTCCCCTATTATACCTTTTAGAATGACTGATGATAGGAGATATATTTATTAGGTAGTTGTTATGCTGTGATAGTTTACCTGTGATTTTCATTGAATTTGGCCAACTTCCTTGATGGGTCTGTAGGTTGATAGCGTTGAATTAACGTTTCCACAAGACTTGCCAAAACTTCGGATCTGATAGCTCCATCCAATTGGACTTTGCCAAATAAATAGCCCGTGAAATGTGCCATGGTGGTGACTTGCTTGCAACTAGAGAAACAAAAAAACATAAAAGTCATCATCATCATCGTCGTCATTATCATCGTGATTCTCTCTTTCAGCTAGTACAACAACAACAATATCAAACGAGATTGTTATGTCGTATATATTGTATTATCTTCTAATCGCATCAACGCAGCATCCTCTTGTCATTCATTCACATTCATTCCTTGTTCTCAAGTTAAGATAAAACCCGTATTTTTGTTTGTGCGTGTGTGTAGGAAGATGAAAAAGAATGTTTTTTTACAGGAGCAGCGGAGAGTCGAGTATTATATGTTGCTGGTGATATCATGGTGATAATTCATGAATCATGAGAAATGAGATTTGCTATTGCCCCATTCTTTAAATAAATGCAAATAATAATATGATCATCAACACCCGGTTAGTCTATTCTTAACCGACTTCTTCGTGATTTCCTTGTATTAAACTCTTGTTGTTCAGGTTTACCAAAGAACATGTTGGTTTTGGGTTTGATGATGCATGATTACCTACTAGAGTAACCAATAATATTGTAGAAAATCAAAATGTCTTCATATATTTTCAAGTGTATAGCAATAATATTTGCTCATGAAATATTTTTGAATAACAGGATTTCATGTTTTTATGTTTTATTTAAATTTGACGGGTATAACTATTTAAATATAGCATAGTTGTGGTGAAAACTCTAATTCCATGCACATCAAATATTCAAGAAATATGTGTTTTTTGGTTTTTTACAAATTTAAAACGAAATACTGCATTTCACCACAAACATGAACCTACGTCGTTTCAGTTCAATACGCATTTCAAATCAAAATTGTTATCTCCTCAAGAGCTAGTGCGTAACATGTACAAAGAAACCATAATAATATGATGGTGATGCACTTGTAATATTTTTCCTAAAAATCACGTCAACTTTTCAATGAATCTCAGATCACATAAATCCGTGAAATGAAGTTGTTTCAACACTTAAATGGAAAAAGAATTAAACATCATTTCATGGTTTGAATTAGGGAATGATTTATTTTATAGCACACATTCTGTCAGTAGCCCATATTTTTGGCGAGGTTTTGAGTTGTAGACCAAAACCATAAGTTGTTTTTTCTTAACCAATTCCCGTTGTTGCATTGCACATAACTTTTTTGCTTGAATTACCACAACGCTTTGTAGTTATGAAGGACTCCAAAAATTCTAAGGATTTGGTTAGTTCATTATGTAAACATTACATAATATTTGATATTTAAAAGCTTATTGAAAATATTTATGATTTTATGCATTGAAGCTTGGTAAAGGTAATGCATAATAAAACCGTGTTGAAGTGTTGAAGATTTCGCCGGTATAAAAGCAAATTATGTTTGA
>JAQFYG010000639.1:0-26545 GCA_034694325.1 Entomobrya corticalis | reverse complement strand
CAACACATATTTATCATTCAATACATCATTCAAATAGGGATCACCAGAAGCAAGCCCGGCGAAGCCGGGTAATCACAGATATATCCTGTCACGTATCTACCTCGGTATTTACCGATTTATTACTATTGCAAGTTTCCATATCCTATTTTATGTTATGTTGGTATCTTATTATTATGAATATTTTTAGTGTCTACCTTCTCAATTCTTTGCCAATTTACATTTTTCTCAGCAGTTGACTGAAATTTTAGGACAGCATTAATGGACTTTGTCGCGGTATGTAGCGCAGCGGCGATGTAATGACGAAAAAAATGATTTTTTCGTTGGAAAGTGAGTGCTTATTGTCATTTTGCTTTCTCCAGTTCATAAAATGTACATGACGGCATTGAGGCTATAAGTCTCTTTTGAAGCTGAGCACACTTTATTGTGTGGAATTCATAAGTCGAGTTTTGATAAGAGGTGTACTTTTTAACAATGACACTGAAATATGTGCCTATGATCACTACGAATCAAGAATATAGAAACCGTTCAAATTATTGAATAAAATTGACTCCCTCTTTTGTTCGAAAAATGTAGTTATACTGACGTATAACTACAGATTGCATGTCATGATGTTTTTCAACCGTAGGCAGAAAGAAAGTGATGGAGAAGAGTCGCAGAAAAGAACGGGTAATTAGTAGTAGCAACAGCAACATGAGCAGAAGTTCGAGCACTTTCATGACTTTTCTTTTTATGTCCACTTCCTTTTCCGTCAAAATGAGAAAGAGAGAAGCGGAAGTGAACAAGAAAATGCAAAAATGAGAATCACGACCACAGCTTAATTCTCACGTCGACATCGTCGTCAGTGTGTCATAAAAATAAAGAAGAAAAATGATTTGTAAAAAATAATACAACAATTTTCCGACCAGGTAATTGACGGATATGAAAACTTTCGCAGCAATAGGTGCAATGATGTTGATGGTGATTGTTTGGGAGTTCATCTACTTACGCAAAGTGAGCACACAATTTTTTAATATACATTGGAGTAATTGTGTTTAATTTCTAATAATTGTGAAGACACAAAAATGGCTGGTCTTCTGTCATGGCATGGTCATGACAATTAGATATTAATAACATTGATAGTGATATATGTAGTACGTAGTTATTAAATTATTACTTGTCATTGAGAGTGAATAAATTAAACAGCAATTACAAAAGAGGTGTTAAGTTTTGGGAAATAGAATTTCAAAAACGATGACTTATATGGTCATAAATTTGGAATACTTATATATATTCGTAAAACTGTTGCCGTGATATTGATTAATGGAAACATTAATAAACGAAAATGCAACGCCAACAACTTGATTATTCCAAATATTTGCGTCTATGCAAAAAATGGATGATGGCAAATACCGATATCATCAAAAGCACTTTTTAAACTCTCAAACTCTTGCAATATTTTACATACAACTTTCTGATTTCTAACAAAATAACTCTGAAAGTAGGTCTTTCACAACTTACCCATAAAAAAGCAAATAATCAAAATGCAAAATGGTATCTAAAAGTGTTGAAGAAAAACAAACGTGTACAAAGTGAACGAAATGCATGATTTCACATCATATGCGAGCAAAAGGAGAAGTATACTTTCCTGTTGTGTAACAATTTTACACACGTGTACACTACAAAGCTTTTTTTTCTTGTGATACAAGGAAAGGGTAGGGAAAACTTTCCCACTCACAACAAATCAATCAAGACAGTTTATAAGAAAGAATACATTTACATAATTCCGCAACTTTAAAAAAATCAAAAACCCGTCGGTACATTTGTTACTATTAGCTATATATTGCTATAACTTTTGCAATATAGGTATTCATTTTGTATTCAAGTGATATGCTTTAGAAATCCTTTAAAATAGTTTATTACCTACATAGCAAAAAAATAGCTAGAATTGGAATATAAGAACTTGAATATAATAACTATTTAAATGCCGTGCAAATATATATTTTTGAAATAATCTACGTGTTTCGGACAAGGTGAAAGTAGGAGAGGCAAATAGAACTACGTATGAATATTGTAGAGAACTTGAAAAAGCATGACACATGAATATCCATCTACACGAAAAGTCTCAAGCGTAATTTTACTGCTAACTGTTGTTTGTTGTTATAAATGCAGACATGTTAAATGCTAACAACTCAGCAATTCTTGTCGAGTAAAAAAGACTATAGAAACGTTTTCATCGTATGTAACATTATTATATGTAATCTGTTACTTGTGAAAACAGTGCTTATTATATTAAAGTGTATAATATAAGTAATATGTCATTTAGTACTGGCCATGCTTATGGCTCACGCTCCTTTAAAAAGTCCAATGTCATTTTTCGGCGGGTTCTCCCAAAGGAAAACGTAGACGTACATGCAAAAACATGATTGGTTAAATGATTTGCTACGTGGATGGGCGTTTAGCAATTTTTTTTGTCATTTTAAACTAAGCTTATATAATTTCAGCCTGTTAGGTTGGTTGGTGGGAGTTCCCGTTGTCTTTTTTTACTCTGAACTTCCGGCGAGAAATTATTGGAGAGACGGTTACTATAGCCAATTTATTTAAAATGGCTAAAAATAAAATGTTTTGCTGTCAAACATCAATAAATGAACTGTTTTATTTCGCTGACATTTTTAACAAGAACAGATATTTTGTTAACCGTAATACTGAGAGATACCAGGCATGAAATATTTTAGCTCCTTGGCTTTTAAAATGTTTTTTTTAATTGAGGAGAAATAGAAAAATTTAAGCTGAAAATCATCATTTAATATATTATTTTATTTTACATATAAATATAGACGGCCATATAATTTTTTCAATCGCATAAGTCAGTACCATTTATCAATCAACAACCTATGGCTCACGTAGTTAAAACATCAAGGTTAAGTCTTTAACAGTAAGCTCGTGTCTCTTTATTATTATCACTTTCTTAAATTATTACAATTTTATTACCAAAATATGGTGACAATTAACAACCAGTGAATTTAAGTCTTCGACGCCGTCGATTTTATGAAAACAGAGTTAGAATAAAAAAGGAAATAACATTAACATAAAATACCTATTTTCTGCAGTCACTACTAAAAAAACTTTTAGTCATATTGATTAAATAGGCTAAAGCGTATTAAATAACAAAAATAAAACTGGGGAATTTCCAATGTATGAAATAATGCAATGTCACTTAACTACATTTAGGCCAACAATAATGACAGTAGTAAATAAATTGAGCATTTTAGAAAGACTCGCATAAATATGTATGAGTTGTTTCAGTTGTTCAATAGCAAAGTGTTGGCCAAAGCGATACCCTACATCGTCTTTTCTACTTTTTCCAAGCACCCATCAGTCATACACCACATAACACAAGACCACTACTGTTAAGTTAAAATGTTGCTGCAAACTATTGATAACGAACACGCAAGTTTGTCAATGTCCTCTTCCTGAGAAACGAAACGTGTGCAGTCTTCATTTCGTACAAAATTGCTACTATCTTGTTAATTGTCTGGACTCACTGAGACAGGTTATGTGTTCAAAACACATAACTTGATTTTGGTGTGAATAGTAAAGCTAATCATTATTTATTAATCGTTTTCATCATCGACGTTGTTGCTACGATCGTTAGTTGTTAATCTCATGTAATTTTAGAATATTAAACAATAATCAATCTTCTGCGCGGGTAATTAGTCCGCGTTCAAGCTATATAATTCATAATTGCTCCACGCGCTTAGTCTGACATGGCACTACCCAGTAGTGTTTTCACAAGAAAAACACCGACGTCGTCTCAGTCAGTTCTGCATCCAAATGCCACCGAAATCGGCACATGATATAACGTCAAGAACGATTGGGCCGTTCAAAACAAATATTCTTGGGAAATACATTATTCCTAGAAGAGCAAGTATAAATAGAGAAGAAAAAGGATAATGCTCATGAAATTATAAGCCAGAGAACAGGTGCTAATAATAAGATAGCTGTCACCTTTGAATATTGTAGCAGTCTTCCAAGAATTTAAGGTAATTTGACTGATTTTTTTCGAATAGAGAGTTATGTAGCTGAATGGAGGTTGTGTTGTGTAGGGAAGTTTGGGAAATACAGTTTTACTACTTTGCCAGTGAGCACGACCACCAGTACCATCAAACATTTACCTTTTTGTTGTTGTTAGACTATCAATTCATGTCAGTCAATTAGGGTCAGTGGATGGAAATGCGATTCTGCCATTTCCTGTCTGTCAATTAAGGGCTTTCACTACAAAATGTAATTGAATCTAAGTACACTGCTACTCCTATTATGAAAACAACTATGGATGACGACTAAGACGATGATGATGACAGGATTGACGACCACCAAGAAAATAATCCTAGTGAGCGAAAGAGAAGTGGTACGACGGGAGACAAGAATCTGACAGAAGTAGGCAAAAAAATTCAAAAAACGGTTGAAGTGGTGTGCTCGTGGCGAATACAAAATCGTTAAAAAAGTCCATCTCAGTTATTAGTAGCAGGGTACATTAACGATGCTCCAATTATTACCGCTCATCTCCTGAGGTTCATTGTATGTAATAACACTGATGAAATGATTTGATGAATCAAAATTGTAGAGGGTGAAATCTGAAATTGGCTTAGTTTGGCTAGCATTAAGTGATTCACTAGATAGATAAGCAGAACTATTTCAAATACGACCACTGAATGGTAATATATCACTGAAATAAGAATAGTCGTGCAAGTAGGAGGATGCTTTTGCTGCATAGATATTTTCATGATGTATTGGCAAGTATACGTACCAAATAATATATATAATCAAGTCACTTCGTCCTCTAGAAAATGTAGAAAAGCCCATGCTTATTTCCGCCAACAACCATGGTTTCTTCTCTTTTTATGTCAGTCAATAGACAAAACTGGAGCAATGCTGGACCGGAGGAATTTACATGGAAACTCAAGAGTAGCATATTGTTTATTATGGTTCATTTTATTGGAATAAAAATATGTTTTATAAAGAACGAGCATAATATATTATTAACTTATTGATTTTTATATTTTTCTCGCAAAACTCGTGTCTTTCTGGTCATTATTATAAGGTCTGAGTAGTTTTGTAAAATTGTAAAGTCTAACCATATACGACGATATCAACCTAAACCTTAAATATGGAGGAAATATATTTATATAAACCATCAAAATTAGCCTTTGTCTTCGTTTATATGTAGTTCTTGCTTTATATACCCCTGATGTACTGATATGTTATCAATGATTCCAACGAAACTGCCATTCTCTATTTGTTATACGGTGGTAGTTAATTAACAGTATTCAGTCAAGAGTAACAAGTGGTTTACAAAAAGTATAAGGAAGTGAAAAAATGTATGTAAATATTTAAAATGAAGTAGAAAAATTGCTTAACCAGTTTACCAATGAAATTATGGCCTTGTTTGCTCACCACTTCTGCATTTTTTGTGCGCAGTTCCACATTCTTTTGTATTCACAGTAAAGGAAATAAAACCAAATAGAAAAAAAGAAGAAAAAAAAACAAACTACATATAACCGTTTTGCTTAAGTGTGTAATTCTACGCTTAGGAATCATATTGCATGCGCCAGTGCTATTTCAATAAAAGTCTATATACGTATACAAGCTTGTATATAATCTACAAAATAAATTCGACGTCAAACAAAAATAATTTTGTTGGCTGAGAAAGAACGCTAAACGAATGGAAAATGTAGTAGTTTTAGATTTAAGAAATTATATAGAAAGTATAATATGTATTTTTGTTTGTGAAGGTAAGTAAAATTAAGAAAAAGGAGTAAGTATCAGCAAATGAATATTACGGAGCTAGTTTCGTTTGGCCCACTTTACCACATTTTAAGTGAAATCATGCAACAAAAGTAAGGAAAGCAAGGAAACAATAAGGTACATAAATTTCGCTAGTACTATTTTGTATTGATCAGGAAAGGAAGAAATATTTTGATAGAAGAGAACAGTACGTTCTAGAAAGGTGAGTTTAAGTATACATAGTAGAATGAGGGTCTTGGTGAAATAAAGCTATATAGAAATTTATTTACCTGTAGTTTATAATAATCTAAAAAATGGCATTGGCAATCCAGAAAAATTGTGGAGGGAAATTGCGTGAGAAGCAAAGTCCACGTAAACTGAGTTTGTTGAACGTTAATGTGTAAGCACACGGAGGGATAAAGGTATAGGATAAAATAAACATTATTATTACTCCATTTTGATTTTTATAAGTAGACACTCAAGTGTAATAAATGTAAGTAGGAACATAAAAAGAGTTATGATCAAAATAAAAACACAGAAACAACAACAAAAAAGCTAAGTCGTATGTTCAATGTTCTATTTCTTCCTCGAAAAAGAAAGTCTAAGCCTGACATGGGTAAGTTACAAGTGAAAGTGGTCAGATCCTGCTAGCTCTACCTGCAGAACAAAGTGCGTACCTAAATTCTGACACCTTTTGGTATGTGCCTTAGTATTTTCACGAGACCGCTAGGGATCACTGCGCTCAAAACAGTTGGCGCAATGGCAGGCAGTCACTGAATACAGCAGTGAAAGATTCTGGCTTGTGTTGTTTGAACTAACTTTCGGAAAAGAAAGTTAATGAAAGTTAGCCGGTGTGGTAAAAATAATCGGCAGCCAGCGCTCTCTATCGAAGAAATGGGATTTTACGATGAAAGCATTACTTTCTCTACATTTATCAGATACCGTGATTTACCACTACGTAGCGCTTGTTGTTCACATGCCTTCTCCGACTGTTTCACTTCAGCAGTCTTATATTTCACTAGAATTGTTGCCACAAAATGGCGCCACTATACCAAATGTAGTGAATTTTCCATCTAAGCAAAGAAACTATCAGAAAATGCAGGAAGAATTAAATCGTTTTATTACACGTAACGTGGAATACCGAATTTTCTACAAAATATTGGTTGCTGCAAGCGTGAGTGAGACCCTCATCAACCAAACTATATCAACAACAAGCCTCCACTATGCGGTGTACATGAAACGGGGCAATCAAAGAATACAAGGGGGTTTAGGAAGAGATCAGTTATACAATTTGCATTTAAGAGTATATAGTTGTATATGCTGTATGTGAATAATTAACTTTTATTTTTATAATATTGCAGCTATTTCTGACGTAGAAATATTTTCACGAGACAATGTACGAACCTTCCTAAACGGAAGGGCAATATATAATTTATTTATTATTTAAGACCTTGCACACCACCGGTGCTATTTGCACATTCTCATCATCACACTGGCCAACACATCATTCTCTCCAGCATAACACGCTCTCCGCAAAAAATAAAACTTTCTGCGCTTTCACGTTAAAAACTTCAGCATTGTTCCCTCCAAAAACTTTTTTGTTCATGTTCATCTTCTTCTTAGGTAAAAAAATAGAAAGAAGTTCTTGTAGGTGGTAGTAGTAGTGGTGATGATGGTGGTGGTAGTGGTAACTTAAAAGGTGCTCGAGGCAACACCTTTTATCTATCTATCTGCCTCAGTGAACCAAGTGAATGACGGTACAAAATCCAGCATGATGATGCCACTACATAATACTACTATACTAACTACTATAAGAGGAATTTACCCAACATTATACATACCTACATATTATCAGCGCTATTGCGACGTCGACAAGAAGGAGTCAGCCTCTTTTTTTTTCTTTCGTAATTTTACAATGAAAACTTCCTGCTCAGCAACTTTCCAATTTTCTTCTTCTAGTTCATTACACGTGGTTTCCTGGGGAGGTGAAACAAGAAGCTTGAAGAAAATGATCAAAAACACTACTACTAACACTAAAAGCTGTAGCCTCCTCTGTCCCAACTGCTACTAATGCTACTAATACTACTAGTATTTCACTCTGTTTCCTCAACGAACAAAACATGATTAGATATCTCCTGGCAGTAATATCAGTATCAGCAGCACTGCACTACTTGGTCGTGATGATAATGATGATAGTGTTGAAGTGCTATCATCGTCAACATCATATTTTTACCTAGCAACAATTTAATAATAATAAAGAAGAGAGGGAAAAAGTAGATGATGAGCAAGAAAATGCGGATAACGCTAGCATGGATGCTGCATCATTATTAATATTAAATAATATTTATTAATAGTAACATGATATAGTATGTGAACGTTGGCTTAGCAAGATCGGCTTGTGTCCCAACTGATGAACCTTTATAGTAGGAGTAGGAAAATAATTATATGATTTTTGAATAGTTTTGCAGTGTAGAGTTTATCAATGTACGTAATATATTTCATCTAAAAAATATACTAAGTTTTTCTTACATTTGACACTTTTTGACCCCTGTGCCACCTGAGAAAGGATTTCATGCATGGACATATATACAATGTTGACCAGTTTTTACCTCTTTATTTGTCAAAATATGAAACAAAATTTGTTGTCCATAAGGCAGCATGTGACCTTCTTGAGACCGTTGTCCCAGAGGCTGAAAGCCTCTAGAAATGAAGCCCTTCACCTAAGCCGTCTGGTGCCAAGTTTGAAGAAAACCGGTCTTCGAGTTTCAAAGTTATGGCGTATACAGACAGAAAGCTTGAAAACGAAATAATATTTAAACTACAATGAATTCTTCATCTTATTCGTAATAAACCGCTTTTATCGTATACGATATTGATACATTGATTGCTTCAACTTTGAAATGAACCATCCTTGAAATGCATGCTTCATCCTTGAAAATTCAAGGATGCATGACGCATCTAACAGTTTATTTTTTAATGCAATAGCTAATACGATATTTCAAATTCACGTATTGACATTGACAGACAATTACATGAAAGCAGTAATAATATATTGCAACCAGGAAAGCTCTTTTGATGGTAAATCGAATACATGATTGTTCAAAATACAGTGTAGATTTCATGCAATTTCATTTATAGTAGAGATTAAACACATATCTTTATCTTTCGAATTCACACTTGATGTTTCATAAAAAACAAATCAAACTTTCTTAATTTTCCACCCATAAAAGCATATTCCCTGAGGGCTATGAAGTATAACAGCAGATGACTTTAAAACTCATTATTGCCTACGTACATAGTCCACAGTAGGAATCCCAGAAAATTTGAATGTATTATGCAAACATGCATGTATGTCTGGGACAGTTCCATTGTATGTGTCAATCAATAGTTAAACTTGCGTAAATTACGTCGAAGACAGATTCTGCTGAAGTGGTGTGACGTAAGTAGCAAAAGTTCCATTCCAAAAGAGTGTAGGGCGTTAACAAAATGAATTGATCAGTCTTTCTTTTCCTCCTTTCGAGCATTTCTTCTTATTACAGAATTAATTTAATCAAATCAGAGCTACATACAAGTACACACACACAGCTAGTTTAAAAATCCAAAGCAAGCATGTTACTATATCCTAGTGTGTACCCAAGGAAAACGAAAGAAAGGACAAGATAAGCAATGAAATTGGGCATTATGAAATGAACGAACGAAACTTCAGTGCCTGTTATTGCATTGCTTTTATTTTATTTTAACAGTTCCAGCAACCAAGCTAAAAATGCTAGCCACTACCACCATCAGCGGCAGTTGAACGATAAAAACAACAACAAAAAGGAGAAGACCTTGTTAGATTCAAGTTGATTAACAATTCATACGATGCTTCTTTTTCTAGTATTCATTTGGGAAACAAGAAGGACAAGGGTTTTTTCTTGCTTTCTCTCTTATTTTCTAATCTTATGTTTTGCTTCAACGACCCAGCCTGTTTTTTTCTTGCTGTTTCTCTGCCCGGATTGTAGTTTATTTATGCATACGAGGAGGTAGTTATGCAGTTCATGTTATACCTTTCATACTCCATCCTTCTACTCCCTCTCTTCTCGTTTCCCCCCTCATATCTCCCACACTCCTCTCTTGTCTGGATGATATAATAATAGGGAAAAATTGTTGGGAGTCGTGTTGAGCCCAAGGGAGAAATAATGAACGAGAAATAATGTAGCATCGAAGATCACTTTATCCAAACTACTTTGCTTTACTTTTTCGAAAAGTGTGCACTGTACTATAGTGATAGTATCATTGTTTTCGAAGCAAATGTTAACAAGTCTTACGCTTACGTTTATAATAGGCATATACATACACGCGTCCGTCGTACCACCAAAATAACAAGCCCGTAAAATTTTTAAACGCATAGATAATAATGCACAACTCAAAAATGAAGACTGTGTGCGTATAATGCGAATTAACCATTTACATGAATGTTTGCATACTATAACAGGAGCATATAAAAATGTATTGACCACTTTTCGCACTGAGTCGATGAGTAAAAATTCTTAAAGATGTTTTGTGTCTATGTATATGTACTGCTATTTAATTTTGCCATGTTTCCCACTCTTTTCTCTACAGTTTCATCTTGTTGTTCAAAAACGAAATATGATCCTCTTGTCTGAGGTCTCGCGGATTATCTATCTCCTCGTCTTTCGTTAAAGCTTGTTTTACTATAATGTGCGGCATTAGATGAAGTAAAAATAGTGTTTAGAATGGAAAATTGATGCTTTCTCCCTCCCATTGCCATTTCCCTTTTCGTCGTTTTTTGTGGAATGATTTTATGCATGTATATGACTGCATGCCGGTATTTTTTACATTTTATTACTAAACCACATCATACGTTGAGCTTGTTTGGCGTACTGTTGTCTCACGGTATACACCTACATTGATGTATGAGTAAGATGCATGTATTATTAAATGTACTGAATGTGGGCCAAAATAGGACCAGAAGGAAATTGGACTGAATCACTACTTCCTCCTATGCTAGCGTTCTCAAATCATGAACATGATATACTTACTCTTATTTTGTCTATTTTTGATGTACATGCTCAAAAATCTCTGCGAGAGACTAGTCAAGCATTTCAATACCAAACCACTTTCATCACAAAGAAAACTTATTAGCGCTGCTGCTGTACCTACTGCAGCAACAGCAGCTACTTACTCAACTTGCTTTGCATTTTCGTCTTTCAGTGTTGTCGTCATCGTCGCTGCTCATTATACCTGGAGGCAATAAAAAGACGAAAAAAGTGGCATGGAAAAAACTCCTCTCCCTCCATGCATTTTGCATTGAAAAGCTTGCAATCAAAATTACAATTACCATGCTAACATTTAGCAAAAAAGTCATGATAAAAATCTAGCCTAACTACGTGCATAACAAGTAATAATAATGCCGGGAAAGGAACGATATGTATGCTATTCGCTCAACTCAGCTTTCTCTGATGATGATAGGGTTAACAGTGTGCTTGGCGTTTTCTAGCGTAATTGCATAAAAATTCAGATGAGCGTGTAGTCTGAAATGTACTACTTGAAACTACTACATATTATGCATATATAAAACTCACCTATTTTCTTTAAATATTACATGCTTACATAATAATAAATACGTAGCAATAAAGAAAAAGAGAGAAGCTGTCTACCATTCCAAGATTACACTCTGTGTGCTCTTTTTTCTTCTGGTTGTAATTTGGAAAATACAAACAAGAAGACGAATGATAATAATATATGTATTAGATGGAAAGTAGATTCCATTACTGTTTGATGTTGTGAATTGTTGTGTTGTAAGTGAGTGAAATGCATTCTCTGGAGCACACACACACTCTCAACTTGTTTCAGAGGAAGAAGCAGCAGCAGTCAGTTAGTTTCGAGAAAACCAGAAACAAAAGAACATGACGACGAAGAATATTAGAAAAGTGGAGCTCGGTCTAAGCATATATTTATAATATAGCAAATATGGACTAAAGCCACACAAGGAGGCTCAGGCCATAGGCCAGGGTTCGTTTCTACTGGTATGCCCACTAACTCAAGAACTTCTGTGCCATAATAATGGACACACAGGCGAAAAAAATGTATAAAGTAAAATACATGCAAATTTTTGGACATATGAATACCTACCTCTTACCAAGTCATACCAACAAAAAGAAGGAAGGAAACTAATAGGAAAACAGTAAAAGGGTAAGAAAGCTCTACGTACGTTGTTGCCTGATAGGGTGATGATGATTGTATTTATGTATAATGTATACGTTATGAAGAGCCAAAACCCTGCTACAGAGTTATGAAGTTATACAAACCGTTACGATACGATACATTTTTGTACGGGTGTAAGACTTACGTCGTAGGACGCAATATTATTGTTCTGCTCTCACTCACTTTCTATCTCTCTCACTCTTCGTCTTTTTATATTTATTTTGTATATTATATTGTCTGTTTGTGAAAGAAAGAAGGGAAGACAGTGGAGACTTGACTACTATGAAGTAGGTATTAGTGTGCATAACATGTACATCCGGGAATAGAAAACTGTTTCGAATTCACAAATTATTCATGAAACGCCAAATGAGACAACAGCTCTCGTTATATTGATACAAGAGGGACCACTGTAAATACACAACCTCTTTCTTCTCCGTTCATGGTGCCGCGTGGTGTTACTGCTGCTGTTCGAATAAAAATATACATATTCTTCTGAACGTCTATATTCACAACAAATGACAATTTTGTAGCCAGCTTGTTGTCCCTTTTTTATATACGTTCACAACAACTGTAGAAACAATAATAAAAGAATACACTTTTTCCGAGGGATGGTGAAAGCGATGCTATAACAAAAGAGAAAGGCGACAGGAATCCTGACCACTTACTTTATTCATTTGTATAGCATAATGAACGTACGCTTATATGAACGTATAGATGCTCAGTGATAATGACATCGACCTGGAAAATTGATCCTATTTTTGTACATTTTTATGACGAATGAATCAACAATGCAGATTGATACATAAAGTGGAAAAAGTAAATTTCATGACATTTCAATGACAAAGAATGGTCTAGTCTTGTGACGTGGTTGACGGAATAAATGTGCTGTTCTACCTTTTCCTTTACCCAATGTCACTAATTCTACTGTCACGGTCAGAAACGAAGTAAAACTTAAGTGTCCCAACAAAAGCTATGTTTCAGTGAGGTAAGCCAAGAAGCATTAGAATGAGCTAAAATGACATGCATGTTGACGATATCATATGCATGCATGCCCAGCAGCGGCTCCCGTCATTTTTGTGTCATTCTTCAGAATCGTTAATTGGCGAGTTGATAGAAATTTGCTGCATATTCTTTTGTATTTGATTCTATGCCTCGTCGTGGAGTACAAATTATTTCAGTAAAAATTGTTTACTATTATCATTATTCATATTTACTAACAATATTCATTGAGAAGAGTGCGGAGAAGGGCAAAAACGATGTTTGTGCGTGTACGAACAAATGAATGAGCTGATAGCAGTAACATTCCATTATGTGTATTCTTTGACATCATAATATTTCATGTTTTTATCATTATCATCAAACACATACAACTCGTTTCACCCAATATCATTACCATGCAGTGAATTAACCTAGTACACGCCATTGTATTCTGCACTGATATTTGTACACTCGTGTTGGCTGCATGACAACGCTAACAGGCTAAACAAAAAATAAACATTCTCTTCACTAAAAATTAATATACATTATTTCCACCTCTTATCTCATGCAAAAGACAGTTTTTAACGTTTTGATTGAGGAAATGTGAATATTATTACATAACATGTTTTTCCCTGTGTGAAAGACCACCACCCGTACAACTGATAATAGTGATGGAATATTATGTTGCATAAGTAAGTATGCATGACTCAAATAATCCATGTATGTATTATTCCCATTGACTGCAAAAATTGTACGCCTGTCAGACAGATAAGTTAATAGCATAAGCTCATACATTATTTTGTCGGGTTATATGGCACACAAACAAACAGTTCAGTGGCGGCAGAGAGCTCCTCGCCATACTCTAATATTCATTTGAGCTGTCAACTTGTTTTACCGTAAAAAGCCATTTTTGTAACCGTACATCATCCGACAGCTCGAGTTCGACACACACTTCCTATTCCTTCATTCTTTCTAAAATACAACTCCACTCATTTTCCGAGGAGCCCAGCGGGACAGTGTGCGTGGTGGTAGCTTGATGCACATACTTTAGGTAAAGCAAAGATGACGGTGTGGTGGTGGTTGTGATGTTGATGATGATGGAGAGAGAAAGTATAATGGAGCATGCATCATAGTATCATGTGAATGAAAGTGTCTGTAAGAACGTGACTCTCAAAATTGCCATTGTACACGTAATACAAACATTCGCATGCACATATTTTACCGCAACAAAAAATGTAGGCAACCTTTTAACAACAATAACAAAAGGCAGCACTTGCAGAGTACACCACCGCCGTCATCAGCAACCACAAACTCCATCATCTTCATAACAGCATGTAGGTATGTGTCTATTTATGTACATGCATAGTAATCATGTACAACAACAATAATTCCGTCGTCGCCTACGCCAACCTCTATAACCTCTGGTATTTCAAAGCATGCATACTATTTATATACAGCATCTCATTCTTCCAGGAATAAGTAGAAGGAAAATGTTCTTCCTTGCTTCCCCTTTTTTTCTCTTGTCTAAATACTCTTAAAGTGCTGTTTAGGTAAATAGAACACTTTATACACTGCTTTAAACTTCACTGTCAGGAAGATAAGTAGAAAAGAGGGCCTTCTTTACATCTAAATTTATGCAAAGTGTCAACAGGCTACACATAAGCACCATCATCATACATAAAATGCATGTATATTAACACTACCACTCCGACTCCTGTCATCATCATCATCATCTGTCGTATATCAGCACATAAAAAGTATTTTCTTTAAAAATATATTTTTCTCAAGTGAAAGCGAGAAAATTTTAGTTTTAAAGAGGTGCCTTGTTGTGTTGACATCATCTGCTTTTCTATTTTCTGGAAGCTTACCCTATCAAACAGTCGCACAATCAACAGATTTAAACTTAGAAAGGGAGATAGAGAGACTCCATCTGCTAAATTTCTGGGTATTTATGTCCAAAATATACATGTCTTAGTACATGTTCATATGCATATGGTAACAAAAAGCATGTCAGGATTTACGAACTGGTTCGTTTTCTGTATAACTTTTAAATCTAAAGTCAAGCCCATGTGGTTTCTTTTTCTCCAGTGCACCATTTTTTGAGAAAAACATAACTATAATTTGCACAGGAGCCCATGTGTGTCACTCCCTTGTATGTCATATCAAATTACAAGTATTTTTTGGGTTTTGCACTGAAACAAAGGACGTATTAAAACGTGTGTGCCATGCAATGTGGAAAAAGGAAATTCCATATAATTATTTGCCATCCGTAGACTTACCCATGAATAAGGGTACACTATGTTGCTAGCATAATATTTTTACTACCCATTATTTCACAATATCATGAGACAAGACAGCTGAGTGAGTTCACAAAGAAAATAGACAGGAGCCCCGGGTGCATCAACCAGTCCTCATTATCATCATCATCACATCGCATTATCATTATTCATCTTCGTTCCCTGTTACTCACTAAGCAAACCACCTTCCAAAGTAGAGGAGAAAAGAGAGAGAGGCTGCTCATGTGTATTTATCATAAAAGTTTTATACTGCTAAGACGCATTCCTACTACGGGATTCATCATCATTGCATGATGATGATGCCGCTCGGATCATGAGAAAAAACCTGCAAAAGTACAATCATATAAATCTATGACGATCATGAACCCATTCACCTTTCTAGTCACATGCATTTCCACTGCTTTCACCGACATGCTCATTTTTTTATGAATATGCTTTTGCAAGAGTAACAAAAGGGCCAGCCTACTAAATTGCCACTGTCTCTTACAGAAGTCGTTATTATTATGCTTTAATAATTAATTGCATAAGCATTGGATAGTTGTTTCTGATCTGCTATTTAACAGAACAGTCCCAGTAGCCAGAAATCAATTTGTATTCACTATTTGCTCATTTATGTATCGCTCCACAGTAAAGTTGAACTTGGAGCCTTTTGTTGCCTTAAACAATATCAAGGGAAAGAGTCCATGTAGACCGAGTGCAGAACAGAACACAAGCTGTACCTTAAGTGAATTATCCAGAGTGAAAATAATGTGCAGGCTGTGTAGGCGGACAGCACGATTCACATGTCAAGTGGATTTTTCAAGCTAGAAGAGGAATAAAACTATATAGAATAAAAAACCCGTCCTGTAAATAAGTTACATGGGCCTTTCCCACGCATTTAATCATTTTCAATCCTATCCATGTTCTTTCTATGTGTATATGAATGATAGTGACATTGATTAATGGATGATGATCAGAAAACAGTGTGCATATTAATAAACGTGCCACATACCAACAAATAATGCACGAGATTATTATTGGCGATGCTAATCGTAATTTCCTTGAAAAAATACAAGCATGGCAATAAATAATCCATAACGACAACAACGGCTTTTTAATGTAAAAATGCATATTGCTGCTTACATTCGGAAAAGTCACGCTACTCCTCCGTTATGAATGTCGTACACAAATGAGGACATTGTACTAAACTTACCTTGAAATCCAAGACATACAATTTCTTCTGCATTCCCAAACAGTTTTTTACATGACATCAAGTATACGATTATACAGTTACATATAGTTGAAATGGACAGCTCAAAGTGATGGTACTTACCTGAAATAGAGAAGAACAAAAATAAATCATGTTATTTTTAAACGGTTACATTCAAAGTTGACAGTCATAGTCATAACTACATACTACCAATAAAATCATTGTTGATGACTATCTTAAATGCAGAACTTCGGGGTCTTATTGCACTATAATGACAATAAAACTTTTAGTACTGCTTGTTCTAGTAGTGGGAAATGCTTTCTTAGAATGCTTTCTATTTTTACCGTTACCATTTAAAATGTTGGGAAACGATTGCTGATTTTTTAATCAATTGGGAGCAAAAACCCTTTAGATCTGTGTGTATTTTATATTTTCTTCAATCATTAGATTTAAACCAGATACCAGTTTACCATTTACTCAGCCGACCATTGCTTTTTATTCCGTTATGCTTTAGTAGTTCGTTTTCTATTTATTTAGTTATCATATGGTAAAATCATACCAACGGGACAAAATTGTAGGAACGTTTATACAGTTATTTTACATATTTATTTGTATCACACATAACCATTAGTACTAACTGATACTCTCCGAACAGCAGGCTAGTGAACACATAAACTATACCAAACCATAACCATGCAATGATATATCCAGAAATAGGTACACTTCCGTAGTATTATATTTCTGATTTACTTCATAAATAGTAATTTCGTTCACTCATAAATGTTGAATAGTTATGTGTAAAAATTGTTAGAACGGATTCGTCGCATTACTTTGCCCACGACTACGACTTTTGCTTGCTATTATTATCCGGCCCTGGAGTTTTTTCTTACCAAGGCTGCAAACATGCAATTCTTTACTTTTATTTTTAACAGCAAAGATGGGATTTCACTCTTAATGTAAATTTTTATCAAATGTTCATATTTTTTACAGAAAGGGCATGATAATTGCTTTTGGCTACAATATACCGTAATATGCCAAAGCAATATCAAGCATATCGGAGTAGTTATTCGACTATTTTTTTCTTTCAAGTTTTGTGTGTAAGTATGTTGTATTGCTGACTTTTTTAATGAAAGCTACCATTTACCGCAATAAAAGAGTCAATATTTGTAATCTTTTAAGCTCTTATATTTCTAAATTCATCAAACCGGGTTTATGAATGTAGCGAGAACATTAAATATAAAAAATAAAGACATTCCAACTTCATTTTGTAAATATAGCTGTTTCTCCCGTCATACAAATAGTGACTGTAAGTTCTTGCTTGAAGCTATTAGATTGGAATGATGTACAGGTCACAGGTCAATTTAAAGATAATAGCATATTGAAATGCTTATGGAAAATGTTTGAACAAGATCACGAGTTAAACATAGCAAAAAACGATAATCTTCCTCTACATCAAAAGTAAGAACAGAGTTGTGTAAAAATAAATTGTACTATTTGTAAAATATGAAAATGGATACAACAATAAAAGTTTCCTTTTCACCTAAAATCTCATTTTCCAAAACTCGAAACTCCTGCGAGCAGCACGTACACCTACACATACCACAAGAAGCCACCCTACCACGCATGCATGTCAGGCCATATTATACGCATAGTAAAAATGACGTTTTCGCGTGTCGTTGACGCGACTGGTTCCTTTTCGACTTGTAGATTTTGTGCAATAACGGGAAAACGAGCTAGAAAAAATAGTCATGACAGGCCAATTGAAAGTAAAGCTTTTTTTTCTCTATATCAGGCAATATTATGTTTACAGTGAACAAGAACATTCGATAAAAATGGTAGAAAATCTGGTTTTTACCCACGCATAGTTTATTTCCTTGATTGATTTACTGTAATAATGAAAATATTAATTGCTGTAGTATTATTTAGCGTACCATACGGGCTCATTTCAATCCCTTAAGACCTTCAAGACATTTCTTTTATCTTTTAACCTCTTTATTTTCACAGCAATAATTCATAATGTGTAATGCATGTCATGATTCGAGCTTTAAAAAATGCTGTCTTAAATATATAAAAACGATGATTAAAATGGTAATCTGATAACAAACAAAACCTGGTACATGCGTGCACTTTGACATTCATAAAAATAGTAATAAATGTGAGCACTATGCTGTGTTATTGGGGGGACTTGGGACTGATGTAATGTGGGAAGTAATTAGCAAGTACTTGAATTCAAACCTGTCAAAATATTGCAGTACATTCATACTTCATCATAGCTCCATCATTGTTCAAATCAGCAAATTCAAATTTAGCCCAGTTTTCCCAGTTAGTATACTTGCTCAAGGTTGTTGTTTTACTACTGCTCAATTTAAGGTGTACTAAAAATGTACATAATTCAGAATGAAAATGTAAAACAAGAGAAAGAGAGAAAAGAGGGACCTACTTGGAAGAACAAACTATAGTAATAATGCTAATGAGCATAAAATCACGCCCATTCATTGTAAAACTTTTTATGGTTGCAAAAAGTTTACACGTTGCTGAAAAACATAATTGTTGAAAAAGTGATATACAAATACAAAGTAAACTATAAGTGAAACGTAACATAAAAGAAGAAGGATATAATAGTTATGATGATAATCAATTTTATGAAATGGTTGGAAATACGACAAAACGAACGACGAGTGACAAGTACAAACCCACGAATATGCATAAATATGTACACGCATACATGCATACATGAGAATGATAGAATATTATTTATTTTTGTTATGTGTAAAATGGACAAGCACAAAAATGCTACCAGAACAGCCCACCATGAAAATAAGGAAATGGTTATTTGTTCTTCACATGAAAAACAGGACACATGCAAAACTAAAATTATAGTTATGGGTGTACAAGGGTAGTAATAATCATAATAATATGTAAGTAGAGAACTATGCATTTCTCGTATTTAAGTTTTAAAATTATGGTATGCAGACGTGGCATATTCTTGGCACTTGGATTCATTGAAGTTTTTTTAAATCAAAGTTTTTATGTGCATTTTTTACTCCTAACGGAAACTGAACTTTACAAATTTCATGTCTTTACATTTCAACACAGGATAATAAACAAAAATATGAACATACTACCCGATGAAACTAGATTCTTTCCTCACTGGGGATAAACGCAGCCAACGCTTGCAGTATTTTCTAAGAATATTTATTAAGCAGAGAATTTCATCTAGTTGATTGATCAGAAGAAACATTATGAAATATTTCTAACTAATTGTTTATAAATCAAAGGAGAAATTACAGCTTAGAAGTAATATTGATGTTAAGACATGTCACAAGCTGCAGCCAGTGAAAGCTGTCAATTGATTAATTTTTCTTGAAAATACGAAATACCTAGTCATTTGAAACAAATACACTAGATTTTTCCAAATTTTATGTTTTTGAAATTTTTAAAAACAAAAAAAACATATGCTGGTGTTTTATATATTGCATTCTCTTTCAATTAAAACGGAACAAGCAAAAAAGCTTTAACTTTCCAGTCAGGCAAACAATGGCAATCATTGTACTAAATCTTGTATGATGCTGCTTGATGGAATATATCTCTTTGTTTATGCTTTATTTTAAAACAAAACAAAAACAGGATCTAGGATAAAGTTGCTCTATTTTAGTGGTAGGGTTAAGAAAAGAAATGCTACAGCTTCAGTCGATAGATGCTGATTTCTTAAAACTTATTTTTACGATTGTCAATGAAGACGAAATTTTAAAATTTGCGAAAAAATATTTTTATGCTAGTATAAATAGTACAATGCTGAATCTGAATGAAATAGTTTTTATTCATTTTGGTTATTATGCGCATACAGCAACACTTAAATGCTAAACACGAGAGTTTAAAAAAGTAGAGTTATGATAGCTGTATCAGTACCGCCATCGCAGTAGCAGTAAACCTTGTAATAATTTAGATTTGTCTCCTTCTATGTACATTACCAAGAGAAAAAAGTTGCTATTTTTATGATGTAGCATGAAAAGTAAACCTATAATATATAAACACAGTAGTGGTGGAAAAATAGCTGTTCCAGAACAATTTTCATGAATCTAAAGAAAAAACACAATATCATTTGGCTCACCCACTTTAGTTTGTTTAAAAAAATAAAGTGGGAGAGAGGAGGGGGTAAGATGAAAGGAGTAAGATGAACTTGTACGTATGCTGCTACTGCTGCAGTGGTAGGGGATTTTGTACCAACACCATTGGATTTTCTTTGCTATGCAGCTCTCTCTCTCTCGTTTTCCCAAAATATACTTAACTGTTACAAACAAAACAAAATCATATGATGGAGAAAGCTATAGGAGAACAAAAGAAAAACTACATTGTTTAGTAGTACGGTAGTTTTACAAGGAGCACTCTAAACAAAAAGTAGTCAAGTACTATAAACTGACTTCCTTCCTTGCTTTTACAACTTCCAGGTTCTCTCACAGCAAAATCTAGAAGGCATTCATTGTTGACGTAGTAGTTGTTGTTGTTGCTGTTGTTACTGCTGCTGCACAATGTAGTAATCGTGCACTATATTGACTAGCTATGGGGTACACTCATACACCACTTTACTTGGGCATTAGCGCATAAAGAGTGGAAAAAATGTAGAGCGGCTAAACAAGAGAATGAATGAAGAAACGAGGTAGAAAGAGATTGAAAATAAATAAATAGAAGAAACAAGCTTTGCTTTCTCTTTCTCTCTCTTACACTCTATGTATTATACACACTGCTTGCTTTATACAACTTGCAACACATAAATATTACTAAACTTGGTCGATTTTAATACGTGAAAGGGAATATTGCAGGGATAAGAGGCAACCGGAAAGCAGAACCCTTCTCTGACATTAATACTATCATCGTCATCAGCATCTCTCCCTTTTTTACTCGTCTCTTGTTCAACTACTAGTCGTCTATATTAGACGAAAATATCATCGTCAACATCAGCACCGTCATCATGACCATCATCTAGTAGAGCAAGCAAAGTGAGGTAGCAGAAGCGTAATGCACCTGGGGTAACTTATGTAATATGGATAAAAGTGTCTAGTCATAACAATTTCATCCATGTCAGCGAACCGATGAGTTTACACAGGGCTCCTCCGTAGTAATTTCCCAACAACGGTGCTACAACTATAAACTTCTCCAAATGTACATGAACCACTCAATTCACTCATGAACTCACTTCAGAATGGATGCAGTGCAGTGGCGGCGATGGTGGTAAATACCTGAGAATGTTGGTGGGGGTAGTGGCATTTCCACCATAAAATATATACTAAAAAACTCACACAACTCACTTACACAATGCAATGAATGCATAATATTACGACTGCCTCTCCTTCTGTACATACATTTTCTAGCAACATATTGTACGCTGTATTCCGTATTAGATTGCAGTATACGGCAAGCACAAGTAGACTCTTAGACGGCTTTCACTTCTACCGGCGGCGGAAGTACAATATCAAATATCATTATACCCGTGCAGCAAAACGAGAGAGCAACATTTCAGTTGTAGCGAGCACACAACATCATAATGTGCTTTTCTATTTCCATGTTGAGAGCATAGAGAATATGTTTTCAATGAGAGCAAAGATTTCTCCCTATACATATTTGTTATATATGTTTATCCAAAAGGAAAAAAGCTATTGTTGTAGTAGTAGTTGCTTTTATTTTCTACCTGCCTGCCTACTTTAAATTGCTTACCTGTTTGTTATATTAAATGTATTGTATGATTTTCTGTGCACTGCCATCACCATCGAGTGCCAAGGCACAAAGATTATAGGGCTGTGTGTAAAAGGCTCTCCTGTGGTAGCTGACTCCACACGCAGTTTATAAATAAACCGTGTAGCATTGGCAGTAAATCTGACGTGGGTAACTTTATATACCTACGTATGTACATGTATAATGTGTTTCATACTCACTTCCACTTTGTGAGGAAAATTAAGGGAAAAGTGCTACGGCTTATAATATCTGTTACATAATAATAAGTCAGTGATCTCGTTTCATCTCAATCTGGCCATGATGGTGGTGGAAGTGCTGAGGATATTGTGTGGACGGTATGTATTTGTACGTAAAGGGGTAAAACAAGAACTAAAGAGGAAGGGATGGATCCAAAAAGCGACATATTCAGCACACGGCAATGGTCTTTGGTATGTCTACACGGTGCAAAAAGGCCTTAAAAAGATGGACGGAGTGAAAGCACGAGATAAGTTGATAGAGAAGCGTGTGTGTTCGTATGTCCCTGAGTTTGTGTGCGTAACCACCATTGATGATGATGATAGTGAAATTATTATGGCAAACACAGCAAAGTATTGTAACTTTAGCGCCAACATAATTTTTCACTCGGGTAAATACGCACACATACACACACACTTTCATACTAGAACTTCCTTGAAAAAGTGCGCTCATTTTTTCATTTCTGATGCGGCAAAATTGTGTGTCGTGTGTGTGTACTTTTTATTATCTATTTAATCTGTGTGTTACATAGTTACTTTGATAATATGAATGGAACACTAACACAATATATAATATGCTGTAACCGTTACCACTACTCATCTGTAACAACAACAATAATAATAACGGTGTGGTAAAACGACAGAGAGAAGAGAGAGTCGCAGTAAAACGAGAGATGAAAATGTGAGTTGAACGATCTGTTTGTTTAGCAATCAGCAAGGGACCCAGAAGCTGAAAAACAGCCCACTGAGCATAAAGCAAAAAAAAACGATGAATTCACTATCACCACCGCTACACCATCGTCAATGCATCTACCAACCACCAGCTCCAAAAATTTGCCCATCACAAGTGGTTTACTGATGTATTTCAACTTTCAACCGGTTTTCACTACTCTCCTACTCTCTTTGCACAAGACTTTCAGGCAGTTAAACTTGAGCGAATGTAGTGAGGTGCTTAAGTTTTGGCAAATGTACTATTCCAAGGAAAGAGGGAATGGCTCGCAAGTCGCAAGCGACTATGCTAGCTTTCACTATATATAATAGCATAAATTTTCTGTCCCGGTATAATGCCCTCAACAAAAGTGAGGATTAATTTTGTTTCACTCTCTTTTGGACCTTGTTTAAAATGAGGAAATGAGGTTTAATATTTCGTTGGATGGTTAGTTGGGAAAGTAGAAGCGAAATTAAAATGGCGAGGATGACGCGTGCATACACATTATATTATTATTTGCTGTCATTTGATATTGTACTATATATGTGTGGGAGGTACTATTTAATTTTATTGTTGTCGCCATAAATGATTTGTGAAGCGGTAGAGGGGATTGTGTTCTTGAGTGTAAACCCTGGCAGCTTCATATCCAAGAACTAAACATATTAAACCGTCATCATCGTCATCGTATGTTTTGTTCTTATGTTCCCCTTTTTTGCAAGCGATCCCGAATAGCGCTTTAGTGCATGTGCTTGATGAAGCAGAAGTAATATATTAAATTGAATAAAAACAACTACACACTTAAAAATATTTATTGATAAATACATATTACTTCTTATGAAACGTGAATGTGAAATTGAAGTATGTATACTATCACGACACGCTTAATTTAGATTTCAAAGAAACCGCAATGAATAAAGTTTAGAAAGTCGTTATGGTATAAAAAGTTTGATTACAGAATGATTTCACATAAGTAATTAGTTTATTGATGCTGACACATACACACTCCAAACAACCTTTTGTTGTGGCACACAAAGCAAACAAAAAATCAGTATGGGTTTCCTTTCTCTGATTTTAATATCTAATAAGCAGTTCAGCAAGCTTTTAGTTGAATAAAAGGTTTCGTAAGAGTCAATTCGAGAAGAGCTACACAAAGAAAAAATGCTGGTTGTGCCATGTTTATAAAAGTAGCATAAATCATATAGCATATCTATTACTGCATGTCTATACGTACACACATACAACATCTGAACATATAATTTAGTAAAAGGCTACCAACAAAAGAACGAAGATACGTTGTGAGCCAAATTTTTTTTTATTGAAGATGCTATAAATGCAAAAGGACACGTGGAAAGACAAGAAATGACTAGAAAAAAGAATATAGAGAAAAGCGTAGGTTTCCTATTCCAAAGACATATCAAATCCTATTTCCTTTCCCATTACTCTAAGAAAAGTAAAAACTGAGTAATAGAGAGATTGTGTATGGAGTCATGGAGTAGACGCCTATTAAAGAGATCTCTGGTCCGATAGTGAAATGGGTACTTTATCACGATTTCCATGCATTTCCCGTGGTTTTCCACTTGTATTTTGTCTCCGTCTGCAAGTCTCTCTTTTTCCTTTTTCTTTTACTCAAATGAATACTACACACTTATTATTATAAAGCTCAACACGCATTCCACTATTTCGCGGGCTCTTTCACTTTCTGTATTCACCTCTGATGCAGCTCATATTATGTAACTTCTCCTCCACCATTGCCACTAACACTAACATTTTACTTTACTCCTTTCCACGATTTCGTTTCTGTGAAGAGGTCTTCGTAATACATTGTTGAGCTCCTCAATATAAAGTACTATATATCTCCCACTTTTCCTTAAGCATCCAACAAATGACGTTCAGAATCTGGGTAACATCTCTACGCATAGCTACCTCTATCTCCAACACCCATTATTATGTTGGCATAACTTCCTGATAAAGAACAATGCTTATGGTTTTGGTTTGAACCGAGAATACTTACTTTTTTATTTTTAAAATGTCAGAAAGCCAAATGGTTTAAGTTTCATGCAGTGGATAGAATTTCCGTTGCATGCTAAAAGTTCAGATCAAATAGGGTGCGACAATTACTTTCGTAAATGGAAATTAGAGAAAGGTTGATCCTCTACCTACATTGCGGTAGTTGATGCCGATAAAATTCGTTTTCAGCAAATTTCACACGCATATATGCTCACAATCACGTAGCAATTATATACAATATGTACATGTATATCTTATGTAACGATATATCTATATAGTATGTAGGAAACTGTTGGAAAATTATTTTATCCAACATCCAACAAATACACAGTATGCATCTACCAAAACTGAAAAGCCGTAGCAAAAATCTTGAAATTTGAATGAAAATGAAATATTTTGAAATCTGCATCAATAAGTACCTTGCTCGAATTTTTAGTAACTCACTCCGAAATTGACGAACAACCTTCTAAAGGCACGGCCTTTCCTATTGACAGCAATCTAACCAAATCGCAAAATCAAATGACGGTTTTCTTTGCTTTGACAGGTTCCTTTTTTCATTTGTATATTTTAATTACAAATCATATATATCGCATCATAGAATAACATCGGAACTTTAGTATCAAAACAATATTCAACGTATAACAAAAACCTGCGGTTGTTTCAGTGGAATGTGTAATGTTAATAATACATTAGGATGTAGATTTTGGGATGGGTGACACTGAAAGTGAAAGACGTACACTATTTTTGCTGTCGCTACGACAAGCCCCTCCTGACATAAGGTGAACGGTACGGCCCTTGTGGCACGGAATCAAATTTTACATTTAACATTTTAGAAAATGTTGCAATGGACGGTAACAAGCGGTTTGCCTATACCTACAACAGTTTGTTGATTTATTTGTATACATCCAGTGTTCTAATCTGTGATTGTGACATACGCGGAGATGTCTTGTCTCTTCGTATGTATTAGTAGTGAAGATTTCGGACATTGCACAAGTCTTAAATTTGTAAGTTTTTATGATTGAGATGATTACCTATTATTAACTACCGCAAGTGCAACTTCAAGGTAGTTTATGCAATTGCCATTTCTGTCTCTTCTGTCTGGAATCACTCGTCTTTTTTCACCGATCAGCTTCAACCAGTTTGACCGTTATATGAAAAAAGCTCATTTGCATCATTTTGATAAGAGAACCTTTGCATAAATTTGATCGTTCGTAATTGTAATTAATCGTTTTCATCAATTCGTTCGCAAAGTCCGCAGTTGCGGATTATTGTCCTCAATTTGCCCATAGTCTCCACATTTGTCCAGTTTTGCAGAAGAGCTCATTTGAATATATTTTGTAACCGAAAAATCAATGTTAAAGAACTGTTACAGGAAATCACTTGCGGATGGGTTTTTTAGTTCACATCCTGACTAGTTGATTATGTGATCTTGTTA
>JAQFYG010000638.1:0-26630 GCA_034694325.1 Entomobrya corticalis | reverse complement strand
TGCAAAAGTATTTATTTTTTTTTGATTTTTGGAATATTTAGATATGGGTACGTCCATTGTTTTTTCGATTTTGTTGTTCACAATCGATGACGTGGCTTTCTCTGATGTCCGACGGGATTCCGGTAATATGGACGAGTCAATAACAGAACACGTTTTATAAGTACTCGATAAGTTTTTTGCTCTAAGTCTCGGGGACTTTCTTTGGCCAGGACGTTTGAATGTTGAAATTGTTTCTAATTCTCCTGGCTTTGGTTTTGATTGGACATTGCATTCATTAACCGTATTTGGCTTTGCCTCATGAGAAATTGTAGTATTTGTTGAAGTTTTAATAGCATATAAGTTGGTAGTGCTTCTGTTAGATACTAACGGTAATTGTTCTATAAAGTTTCGAGGCTGATTAAACGGTGGACGTTCATCAGACAGTATAGAATCATCAGATTCGTAATTTCCAAACATAGGCAGTTCCGGTGATAGTACAGGCATTCCTCCTGGGATACCAAATTGGCAGTTTTTTGTACCAAATGAAACATTACTTTCAAAAAAGGAACTTGTGCGCGAAATTCCACTATAGTTACTACCAGCCGCGGAAGTAGTCGTGCTGCGCATATGTACGCCGGCTTGGCGACTCCAATCAAGGATATCCGATTTAATGCCAGCGTGACACTTACATTGTTTGATCCTGTGAGTGAAGTTCAAAACATTTGCGTATTCTTTGGTAGCCAAGATCTTCCATTTCAAAACTGAATTGCCAGCTGAATATATCTGATAGTATGCAAAACTGCTAGTATAAACAATCTGCCCAATCTTCTGTTCAACAATATAGTACTTTATTCCATGTTTTTCCAATTCCGCACGAAAAAGAAAATGCATCTATAGGACAAAAATTTCGATACCATTTCAATAATTCTCGAATTGATAAAACAGCTTAGCAGTACGGTAACATAATGCAAGAATTTTACCTTTATGTTTTTGGGACAATTAATATCTGCATCTTTGTTGAAAAATTGACAATTCCTCTTTATGACCTCTAATGTTTGATACAGTATATCCTTTAATAACTCAAATTGGGATCCCGGAATTATCAACCTAATAATAAAAAAAAAATTTCTAAATATTTTCAATCATGCTCATCCGCCGAAACTGAAATAGGGTTAAATAAACACCAATATAGCGATGCTGGACCGTAGTTAACATTTATTCCATTAAGAAATCGAATAGAAAAGTTTCCGGCTAAAAATGATCCTTTGTATAATCGAACACAATGTGTAGTTTGTTCGTCGGTTGCATATTGGTTTGATTGAATTATTGACGTTACTTCAGAATCAATGGAAATTGTATGGTTAAATACAGAGACATAGGATGCGGGCTGAATAATATGACGATAATTGAAAATTTCAATTCCATTCAGCGCCTTGCCAAAATATTTAGCATAGGTTTCAACAGTTGATATAAGGCTGTCCTCGTCCACACTATGGTAAATAAAAAAGGAAATTTTTACTGCAATAATTCATGAAAAATGCACATCTACTCAAACTAACATGTATAACTCTTTCCAAATACTTAACATTCTGACATAAATCTTCAATTAATATTTAAGTATCCAAACGTTTCATGACACGTATTTTTAATCCGTCATCTTTAAATGGTTTTTAATTTAACACATGCCACCCAAAAAAACGTGAATTAATCAAAAAAAATGCACACAATGCATTAAAAATCCATTAAGTTATATAACATAACTTAATGGATTTTTAATGTATTGACACAAGAAAATGGACACAATGCCTGAGTTTATTTTACGATACTACTGACCAAACTGTAAATGACAATGTAATGTGGTAACAAGGAACTGGTAATTTTAATATTTTTTCCATAATCCTATTGTTCAGTTTATGTATTTCATATAATTAGCCAGTACAACAAGTTATTAGATAAAAATCGTACAAAAAAATTTGCTTGTTCTTACCATCCCTTATATAACTCATCCATTAGCTTAGCTGTCTCCTGTTGTGTCCGTTTTAATTCGGGCTTGTGATAACTAGGAACTATGAAACGATCAGTTTTTGGGGCAATCGTGGTTTCAAGATATTTTAAAACAAGATTTTCACCGCACAGAGAATTTATCTTATCTGTAAATGCGTTCCCTCTCAGTTCTTGTAATGCTTCTTTGTGAGAAGACGGATGTAGAATTAGGTATCCATGTTTAACCATGTCAACACGGTTTTGTGATGCAATCGTTACAGTGTTTTTACGCCTTTCAACTTCAATAACTGATGTGTAATTTAACCTGCAACTTTTTGTTTTGTTTTTAGCCGTAATGCTTGGATTGTCACGATAGTCCGTGCCTACATTTTCCAAACTGTCACTGTTAAGCCCTTTAATGCTAAATAATTCTAAATTTGTATCTGTTTGTTTCTTCCTGCTAGCTAGTAGCTGCATTGATGCCATCTGAGACGTAGATGGTAGCGGTTCGATAATAGGATCCATTGTATTGATTAGCATTTCCTCGTCCGTTTGTGGAGTCTCCAAGCTGAGGTGATGCATTTCACCTTGATGATTTACATAGTCATCATTATTAACAATACGTTTAGAATGTGACCTTACGAAAGATGGAATGTTTTTTATTGCACTTTGTAAACCTCGTTTGACAAATAGACTTTTTACTTTTGCAATTCGGTCCGGGACCCAGTCGGGTAGTTCATTTGTCATGTCATGTCTTTCTGTGTTGTGTTTGTCTTGTGACTGCTCATATGAGACTGTTGTTAATTCAAATTCTAAAGCTGTATATTCAAACCTTTGTCCATTAATGTGCAATACGTTTACGTCATCAGATATCTTTAAAAGTGCATGGTAACGATTTTTGTTAAGAAAAATCATTAGTGGTTCACGAAGTGGCATGTCGTCATTGTACTTAAATAATGATACATTAAGTTTTGTGCTATCACTGTTTTGGAAGTAATACACATGTACTTGTCTTTCAAGTACAATTGACATTACAAAACAATCCATAAATTGGAAATTTGTCAGACTATCTTCAGGATTTTGTACAAGCTTATTACACAACAAGCTATCTTGTAGTTTAAGTATATTGGCAGTATAGAACAACGATTCATTGAACAAAGTACCACATAAAAGTAAACTGATGCTTTGAGACAAACCTAATTTGCCGTCTGCTGTAGAAACTGGATAAAGACTTACATTGAAAAAAGGCAAAAGATTGATATATGCAAATCCATTTACTTGATGCACAGTTGAGTACCGCACAATTCTGGCATTCGCCAATGTTTTCAAGTCAAGATCAATTTTTTCTTTACATTTATCTAATATTTTAGACGGATCGGCTCCACCAATAAGTTCATTCATCGCGTACGTTAACGGATTTTGTAATTGTTTACCGTTTTTAGATCCAGATGATGTAATATCAATCTCATTATTTGTCCACAGAACAGGACCAATTATTGTCGGACCCATGTAATTTGGATACATCGGATAATAATCGTCTTTGTAAACAAGCAAATACTTTGGTACTTTATTTGTAGTATGACTTGGAAAGTTTTTATCTACTTCTGGCATACCATTGCCAAGTTTAAGAATAAATATAGGACACTGCAACAAGTTTGCAACTACACTGTAAATACAGTTATTAAAAATTCCCTCATGAAACCCTTCTTTAATCACTAAAAAATTATGTTTGTACGAGTCTGCATTAATCAGAATGTGGTAAATTGTTGCAATTATTATGTCAAAAAACGAACAGTCAGGTGAAACTAGTTTTGCAATAGTATCTATGAAATTATGAGTTTTATTTTCGCTGTTGATAGAACACTTTTCACCCACCTTAATATCTAATATTATTTCATCGACCAGTTTTTGTAAATTAGGTTGGACACATACTTGGTTAACAACAAGTAGTGGCTTGGTACATTGATGTTGCAGGTTTTTTATATACAGATCCACTTCATTTTTTTGCTGAAACCGTTGTAATAGTGAAGTTGGTGTAAACGTTAATAAATCGGACACAATGATTTCTATAAACTTCCGTTTGTTTTCGACAGTCAGAAATGATTTAAGTGCAGACATGATGATTGATAAGCCAATTTAAAAATATTATTCCATATATACGAGAATCCAGATACTTTACGAAAACACAAATATAAACTCTATTTTTACATTTAGCTGAAAACTACGTTTAAATGGTTTTTATGACAACTGTGCTTTCACGAGAGCAAAGTATTACTTACTAAAGAGCATTAACAAATGTAACTGCATTATATACTCACAAATACTACATTGTTAATTAAAAACTTTACTTGCACTGATTAAAAAAATACTAGCAGTTGTTAGCACAACTTGGTAATATTGGAATGGTTACAAATAATGCATTACGTTTTAACAGAAGGATTCTTGTCATCATAGGCAGAATATGTATAACAAGTTGCTGGTTATTCTGAAACTAAATTTACTGTGTCTTTTGGAATGATTCCAGCCAATGTTAGGGTTCATCCCTATCAATACATATATATCAACATAACATCGTCAAATAGGAATACTAGGATACATACATTATTTTGACCTTGAACTCGTTCTATAATACTTTTTGTTATACGATAATAATTGAATTTTAAGTTTGTCGTTGATTTATGGAAAAAGTCTATACATTCATACCATTTTCCCGTTTAGCTTACAATACACATTTTGTTAAATACAATGAATTTCAGTTCCTGTTCTCACAATTTATTTCCTTGAACTTTAAGCATATTTTTTGTAATTGTGTTTTAGAAAGCTGTAATTTTCTCTATAAACACTAATACCAGTATGATACGATTTGGATGAGAATTTATTCCATACTTTTTACGTTAAAATTATGATAATATACTTTAAATCGGCAAATTGTTATAAATAATCCGGCATATAACGTACGGTTTTAAACCAAATACAGTATGTAGACAATTTATTTTGTTGAAAAAGTTAAATGTGGGGTTGAAAATATAAGGGTATATTTTAAAGAGCAATTTTAAGAAATTCACGTAATAAAGTTACAACATTGAAACTGACTAATGGTATATCAAGGTCTATCAAACACGCTTTCAGACACAACTAAGTGCATTTATCTTACACAATATATAGGTTTGAGATTTACCGTACATATTGATATATAATTGTTGAATACGTTGGTATTTGCTCTTACCATAAGGCAATTCTTAAAATATATTTCTTTGAAATGTAAACCATAAATTTTGTCTCATTGTTAATATAAGGAACGGTTTGACCTTTATACGTTCGTTTAGTGTTCTTCTATTTTGAGTTTCTAATAATTCTTTACATTGCAATATATCTTGATCAGTAAATTGATGCAAACGTTAGTTTATATATTTCCATTTTACATATATTACATGAAGTTGAAGGCATTGTGTCTAATTTTTTGAACTTATACTGACAGTTTGCATCACTATAGCTTTGTAACATTTTGTTCCAAAATATGCATTATCTGAATCATAACCACATCCTTCTAATGGGGCGAACTAAATTCAGACGAATCGTCAAGCTAGATATCTTTAGGTATATAATTACTACTGTTAATACACACACAAAAGTACTAGCATCTTTGAATCCTAATTTTCATATAACGGGTTCTGTTGAATCTATAATGCTATTGAAGTTTACTTTAGGGCATATTGGTTCTGTTTTTTGTACAGAGCTATGCTACCTTAGCTTACAACGTTTACATCTGTGCATAAAATGGTTCATGACTATATACTCACAATCATATATTTTATACGCAGGGAAATTTGTGGTGAATTACGCGTATATAAGTAAGTTTAGTAGAGTTGCATCTATTCACTGTTTACTCGACGTTCAGTTGCAGTGCATGACTTTTAGTTGTCATAAATATACAGTAATTTGGTTTTCGGCATAATTTTGAGTGATGTGTGAATTTACCCGAAACATGTTTAGTAATTTTCAAACTTTATTGTAAATCGTAATAAAAGAAGCGAGTTGGATAAGTGATTTAATTTTTATTTTTGAAGTTATTCAGTGTAGAATCGTGTTTTCAAAAATGACATATTTACATTACAAAATTAAGGGTCTGCCACTTTATGTATAATACAATATTTTATTTACATATAAGCATTGTCATACAAGTTTGCATCATGCACCAGTAATATATATGAGCAAATTCAAATCTGCTATGTTGATAAGAATCTAATTACATTTGGATCCGATTTGTTCATCAGCCGTAAGTTCAGTATGTTATACACACATATTATTTTAGTACATAAATCAACTTGAATTTTTTGCAATACATTTTTTGTTTGAATACTTTTCAACAAGAAGCTTTAGTGTTATTTGATAAATCGAAGTAAAACACCTGAAACTATGATCTTGTTAAATTATTTGATAGCATGTTCAAATATACAAATTAGACCAAATGAATTTATCAGATATGACGTACTTACTACGTTATAAAGAAATATTGATTTTATTGATCTTAAATCTATCATTACAATTCAACATATGAATCAATTTATTGAAATTATGTAATAGCTGTAGTTACCTACATTATATCATATAGAATAGATTTCTGCATCAAGTTGTTGATGCCATAATGATAATTTGAAAAAATACTGGTTTAATTTTATCTAAAAACTTAAATAGATTTTCTACAAACAATTGACTTAAAAAATTAAAATGGACCCCGTCAATGAATCAACAAGGCTCAAACACTGGTAAAGATTTTTTTAATATTTTTTTCCGTCAATGCGGTAAATTATTGAAGGGGATGTTATAGCCATGTTGATATTTATATTAAAGCGAGCTTTATAATTTTCGAAAACTGGTCTTTTCTTCAATGTATTTAGGAAACAAAAACATGTTTTAACTATTTATCAGGTTGAAGTTTTTTAAATATGAACTTTTAACTGAGGTACATACTTTTCTCTATGTACAGAACTGAAAATAAAAAGACAGTATTTAAATTTGTCAGTGTTATTGTTTTGTATGAAATAAGTTTACCGAAATAATGGTAACAATCACAGAAGATGGCAATTAATTGAATGTTTTTTACCAATATAACCAATCATTTTTTGTACGCCAATTGATCTTATCCACTAATATATACACTACAAAATCAAAAATACTTTAATTGTTCATCCAAAATGTTTATTTTTAAACATCGACAAGATTTTTGGAAATTAACAATTGCCTAAGTAGCAAAACATTTCTAACACAAACCCAAATCTGATAACATTTATATGATAGTAGTATTTTATGTTTAGTTACGTATGTTCCGGTTTAGATACAGATTAAAAAAAGTTCGAAATTTTAAATTCTGTCTTAATTTAGTCAGATGATATATTGTTATCAATTTTGTCATGCAAAGTAACTTTAAGTTAAAAGTGTACACAACCGTCTATAGCGAGTTAACAATTGCATAAAAATTTAAATTTAAAAGATGTCGAAACGTGAATTTAACAGGAAAAGTATACCATTAGACGTTGTAGACAATTTAAAATTGACGTCAGTAGCGTGAAAACGTGTTAAGGTAAAACGTAGAAAAAAATACATCAAAACATTTAATGAATAATCCAAAAGTAACTCAGAGAATTAAATGGTCATACGGATAATTTTAAATAATTTAACAATGGTTTGGTGAAACAGAAGTCAAAACGATAGTCGATTTTAAAATAGAAGGCAGTTTTCTGTACAGCGAATATTACGTACAACCAAAATTCTTTAAATTTGTAGTTGTAAACATACCGGATATTTGTCACAAACGATCTTTTATTCAAAAATATTTCAACCTTAAAAATTAATTTGTTTTAAATCAAAATAAGATGAAAGAAATCTGATGATCAAATTGTAATATTAAAACATATATATATATAATTCGACGTAATTAAATCTGTCCGATATTTGCATATGAACCATTTTTTAAAGTCATAAAATGGAATTCAAAGAAATCGGACATGTAATACAGTGTTTGAATGATGCACGTAAACAAGCTCTAAAAATAAACTTATATATGAGAATAACAAATCAAGTAGTAAGGTAAAAATTTATATAACAAATTGTAAATGTAATATATATAATTAACCAGTTAGTTGACAAAACAATCGTAACATAAATTGATACAAAACTACCTGTGTGATAACACTTAACGCAATGTCATAACTTTGCCATTTACTTAGCACTGAGTTGTAAAACAATGACTAACAATGAATTATGATACTGGTAACCAATTTTTTTTATCTGGAATCAACCTTAACAAATATTATTATTTAACATTTTAAAATACTTTTTCTCATATCAATTTTGTAACAACAAGAAATAATTTTCAAATAATTAGTATATTTTTTAAATTTTTTTCACTGCGTTGTTGACAATTTTTATGCAGGAGAATAAGTACAATCAAAAATTTATATCTTTATTTGGTTGTGTCTAGTGTCTCATCTTGACAAACACAGGAAGAAATAATATTTGTAGAGTGTCCGCGATTTCAAAGTTACATAAAACCGTGTTAAAGTGAGAGCAATTGAGTGGTTTTTGATGAGCAAAAAGTTTCCACAGCTTTCATTACCATGTGCATTTCCCAAAAAAATGATTCTTTGAACAGTGCAGGTAATACATGATTAAAATTTACGTTTGGTTTCTTATTTACAGCAAAATGGGAGAAACTGACTGTCTACGTTTATTTATTGAAGGCCCATTGACATATATCGATAAGCAATCGATGGCACAAAAACTAATGGAAGTGACAAACTCGACGGAAATGACAAAAATAACGAAACCATGGGATGTTCATATTGAGATATTTGTTGAAAAATGCATAAATTTTGTACGAGGCGGTAACATATATATAGCACAAGCAGACGAAGAACATGTTGATATTTTTCAGCAATCTGTCACCTCAAATTTTGAAAACCTAATACAGTTACTATTGACTATGTCAGATCATAGTTTTTACAGAGCTATTTCAGTATGTCTTACAGGAATTGAAAACTCATGGGTTGACATTTTAATAGCAGTGTGTTATTTTCTCGCAAAGCATATTAAATTTTTCAAGACTGTTTTTGCCGACGAATATAGCGCTCAAAAACGAGGAGTAGGATTAGGTCACTTTTCAAGTATTGTCGGTCGAGTTTTGTCACAAATGATTGGAATAACCCTTATGGTATTTTCACCGACTGATATGCGTATATCTGAATACAGATGCAATAACACTTATATAACTCAGAAACTGTACGTCATAGAGTGTACAAAAGGTAAATTTAGACCCTTAGTGCCGTTGGAACAAGAACTTGTGTTCGTTTCTACGAATATTAAAATAGACATTTACGAAACGAATAAACTAAATACGACATTTAATGAATTTGCTGTCAATAGTGACAAGATAAAACTAATTGTCCGTAGATTTTTTGTTGAGAACATACCAGTATCAGAGTACCAGGAAATTATTCGTAACGTCAGCAATACATTAGACAAAGCATTGTTAAGACTTCGCAAGTTTTCATCGCAACAACATTTTAGGCCTAAAAGTCATGCTATTCATAGTAGTAGCCTTTTGCAAATCTCAAACTCCACTACATTACTCATTCCCGTTGAGGGAATGAGTCGCGAAATTACAAGTGACATTAAAAAATCTATGCGTTGTTCCCAAATATATTCATTATTTCTTTCAATCTCAATATGTGTATCTGGTTCGGATGCATACGCAGAAGAACTTTATCTGATAGTACAACGAATATATTCAGGCAATACATTCCAATTACAGGACAATGCTGATAATATTCCCTTCTTAGCTTCGATTGAGCAGCTATCAATTACTGCCTCCGTACTGATGCGCAAAATATTTGTATATAGAAGTTTGTTGGGTGGAGTAAGTATTAAACGCTCAGTATTTCATTACAATTCTGCACTACCCCCAATTAGACTTTATTTTAATTTTGGGGAATTTTTTTCGTTACTGCCCGTTCTAACGAAACCTTATCGTGGTAAAAGTTTGTCTGGATTAGTCTGTAATTCAGATGAAACAGAGTGCTGGGAATTAAATTGTCAAAATGAAGTACATGCTGCAAACAATACTCTTAGAAGTAACGTGACATGTCAACCCAATGATATTCATACAATAAAACAGAGTACATTTTTCAAAATTGAATGTTGTAAGGACTACAATGATTACGTTGGTTTTGTTGATGATACAATGCCATCACACAGACTAAATACAGAGGATGCAGTACTACGCACGAATGAAGAAGTAGCATACGTAAATAGATCAGATGGCATTTATGCACTAGGCACGGACAGTGTCACGTCGATTTTACCTAGAACCAACGAAAACTGTGTGTTTAATATGACAAACATTGATAGTATAGATCACTTCATTAGTATTTTAGGATGTGAATCGGATATAGACTACCAACTAACACAAATTGGTAGCATAAGCGCTGATGCTTTGACTAGTTTCGAATCTACGTCTGTAGAAACTGCATATGCGCTTGTACTTAATGAGGTTTGTGATACATTCACTTGTGTTAGAAGACTAAGGGCAGCACGGGAAATGCTTGTATCAACTGGTATACTAATTGCATGGTCTGATACACTCGATGTTGACATCGACAACGACAATCTGTTAAAAGATTTGCAACATTGCAACACTCCACAAATTTATAGATCACCAGCAATTGCAAATGATGCGTTATGCATATTTAAATCCATTTCATTGTTAATTTTCAACAACCAAGTATTGCATAAATATGTTCAAATTCTATGCGTGTTTACACTTGTGGTTTTTAACAGACCGTATCTGAATCTTTTGAACGAAAATGATGCGTCGATTGAAACAAAAAGAACTATTTTAAACGTACTACATTACATAACAACAGCACACATACCCACGACTGAAAAAGCAAACTCAGCCGTGAATAGCATGCTTTTAAATATACTTGGTCATTTGATGCGTAGAAATATTGTAACTATTGTTCCAAGCAACACAAATGAATCAAAAAGACGTTGCACTAGCTACAAATTAACTATGAAGGGTTTAATGAACGAAGGCGAGACACTTGATCATATACTATTGCTGGAGAACAATGATCATTTCCAGCCAATTTTTGGTCGTCAGCTTAGCGATGGTCTAAAAAAACAGATAAAATTTGGATGCTTATTGACGACAATTCAAAAAAGGAGGTACAGTACAGAAGTGAGAAATTATGAAGACAGACATTTGTCAGATCTACAACTACTAGAGCGAAACAAAATGACCACTAAACAGATTCATTGCGTGCAACGCCAGACAGGCTCAATCGAGGCCGAAAATTTGGCACGACGCGTAGCAATGATACAGTTAAGTTCGATAAAAGTCCTCATGTCAGCAGAAAAGAGTCTACATGACAGTCCTCGTAATCGAGACCTAGTTTTACCTATACTTCAGAATGGACTTGATTGTAAAGGAATACACGAAATAATTACATTTGCCGATAAAGTTCTTGTAGATGTGAGTTTTGAAAAAGTGGGAAATTTGTATATTCTACGGCATACAAAGCTAGGCGGTGT
The DNA here is from genome assembly GCA_034694325.1 of Entomobrya corticalis. Classification (NCBI taxonomy): domain Eukaryota; kingdom Metazoa; phylum Arthropoda; class Collembola; order Entomobryomorpha; family Entomobryidae; genus Entomobrya; species Entomobrya corticalis. Next base: position 15,077 of record JAQFYG010000638.1, on the reverse strand, counting down.
AAGCAGAAGCATTTTGGACCAATCATTACCATGGGACCCTATCAAACTTACTGGGTGTGTCAAATATGTCTTAATTTTAGTAAATTTAATATTTTGCTTGTACTTTAATAGTTATATATAGTTATTTAAAGTTTGGTTTATATTACAGGTCTGATGAAAGTGTTCTTTCTGTAGCTGACAAGAAATTTCTGAAAGATCCACACTATTTACCTGCCATCTATGAACTGGATGCATGTAACTCTCTTTTTTCCCGTATGCCATGTACAACAAGACTACAGTTAATGCATCCGGTTGAAGAAACGGAATGTCAACATCTAAATATATATCAAAAGGGTTCCATAATTGGTGGCGGATGTGGATTATTTTTATCAAACATTGAAATACTAAACTATGGACCATCATCAGTTACTTTGTATGACCCGAGATTTTTAAGTATACAATTATAATGTTTTGTGTACTAGTCATAAATATATATTCTGTTACAGACTTGTTGTTCCAGCAACTCAATATCAGAAGCTGAACAAGTTTTTAAACGATTTATGTCGCACTTATAGTATTCAGATGAGAAGCATTGGATGGAAACCTTGTGATTTGATGAGACAAACGGTACAAACTAAACGCGTAATAAATAGTAGTAGTTTCAAAAACAGCTTTTTATTATAAATTACTTAATACCTTTTTTTCAGAATCTGTACCTGACAAGAACTGCACTCTCTAATGCAGGCATCTTGTTCTACACTCAAGTATTGGATCCACATATGAATATAATTTCAAGAGCTGGTTCATTCGTAGAAGGAATTGCGCATGGAACGACCGTTTTGTATAGAAGAAGTTCGACGCTCAGTGACTACGGAAATTCGAAATCGCTGATAACAACAAATTTTCCAGAGTGCAATTGCCATATGGAATACAAAAGTAACGCAATGGAACTATGCAAAAATGTACTTTTAAATGGCGGTATTATTTATACAACGCCGCCGTCAATTAAAGAATTAAGACTTACGGTTTCGAATGTAGCACATTGCAAAAGTACAGGAAACATTGAGTCAGAAGAGGTATGCGAGACACTTGGGAAAGGTAATTGACAAACCTTTATTATATACACCTGAATAATTTTTTCCGTTGTCGCGGTCTAGAAATATCGGCATTACTACTCAGGTGGATCAGTCATGACTTAAACTTAAATAATAATTAAATAGATAGCATCGGCTAAAAATTTTAATCCGAATCTTCACCATAAAGTACGATTTAGGTCTCTAAACCATCAAAATAAACATATATAAAGAAAAGAAAATTAGATGTATTCTGGCATCAAATAACCAGTTTGAGTTTTAGTTTATAAATATTCAATATTTTTGCAACTTAGAAACTTCAAAACTAGCATGACAATGATTGGTAGCTGTTTATTGGGAGATATTTATGCAAAAGTTTATTAGCACAAAGAAAAATATAGATTTTTTTCCTACTAAATTACCGTCATATGTAACAGTATATTACGTATCTTAAGATTTACTCTTAAAACAGTATTAAAATCAAATTTAAGCGCGCGGGCACTTACAAGCAAATTTATATAAGAATACTTCCGTTCTGCTTGAATTAACCGTTTTAATTTAAAGATTGGATTTTCATGACCTTTTGAATTCCAATAGAATTGAATTTTGTCATTTTAATGAAAAAGCCAATATAAAGGCTAAACCAAATACTAAGCCATGTAAAAGTCATACACTCAAGCACTAAATTTACATGTTAGTTTACTGGTAACCTGATAGGACAAAATCGTATAAATGTGAACTGCCTATGCAAGTCGATATTTTATTGTTTATTTATTAACAAAAACTCTTGGCTATAAAGAAGCAGATGAATAATAAGATCTTCCAGACGCTATAAATATACAAACAAGAGTATATACCATACTCCCAGTTACAACTAAATTTTGCAATAGAAAGAATCTATTCAGATTTTACCTTCATCAATTTTCAATTTAATTAGAAGACTTAAATACGTGTTACTTTTTAAAACGTTCACACCGACACCAAAATGGAACACAACTGCATGCACTGGAGTCTGCATATGTTGCTGTAGTAAGCGGTGACTTTGTATATTATCTATAAAACATTGTCGTTAATTGCAACTTGTTTGTGGTTTTGGAACAAATTGTTTTGGTTAATTTTCAGGGCGATACCGCATTATTTTGTAATTTGTGTATGATTTGCTTGTAATATTGACTTTTAATGATGAAGTCACTATTTTGTACATGAGATCCATTTACACATACATGTACTATAAGAACCCACTGCACACAATATTTTTTGCTTTCAACTCAAACTAAAACTTCAACAATCGCTTTGGCTTTAGGGCAATGGAATAATATTGTCAAGATATTGTAATCGTATTTGAGGTATAATAGATTATAAATTTTTGAATACTCAGACGATAACAATGAGGATCTTGACATGGAAGGGTATTTATCAGCGGCTGCTACCCAAACACGTAATTTATCAGAAATTAAGATGTTCAAATACACTGAAAAAGAATAAATTGAACTTACTTATGTTATTACATTTATAAATAACATTTTGTTGACATATTTTTGAATAAAATGTTACAGCTGATGTAAATACCTACACCAAATTATACAATAATAAAGAGGATGGAAAACGCATGTCAAGTCAATCCTATGGAAACAACGAAGACGAAACTAAAGCAATTTTAAGTGAAACGTGCATAGAAAAAGATCGTTTGATAAATAATACAGAACATAAATTGGACAATAATAAAAATGATCAAACGGAAATTCAACATGAACCTGAAGCAGAACCAATAGATACAATTGACCACATAGGAGGATCTAATTCTTCAAGTTTAGAGCTCGAAGTAAATAAGCGTCTCTCTTTCATGGGTCGTAAACAAAAACAAAAAATAAAGAAAATGCATTTAAATACTACACAACAGAAGCTGAAAGCAATAGAAAGTACAGTTGACAGCACAACTAGTGGCAATACAAAAACTAAAAGACCTCAAGTTTCAGTGGCTAAAAAGAATACTGACTGTGCTATATACAAGGAAACAGAAACATTGAGTACTCGCCCTCTGCGTACTAAAAAAACACCAATAGAGAACGCTACAGACGAAGTTAAGTTGGATAATATTAAATCTTCAAAAGCAGTTCGAAATGTGATTGTCGGGGGAACTCGGAATGATGACTACGATATAACTATTAACGATATGACTATTAACGAAGACCATGAACATCAGTTTTTTAGACCAGCAATTCTATCTGCGAGTGGACGGGGTCGTCCAGTCAAATTTCAACGGCCAATATTCAATATGAGTAAAAATGATGAATCAATGACAAAAGGCGAATCGGGTAAATTACCAAGGGCACATAATCATTCAACAAAGTCATCTCTTAAAAAAAGCGGAAAACTTCGCACTCCTGACCACTTTCCTGTTGTATGTAACAAAATTCACAGAGAAGAAACAGCTAAATGTACGACAAAAATTTCAAGCAAAACTGCATTCACACGACATCATTACGAACATGAAATGGAGAAAAATTGGCATTGTGTATTATGCATTCAACAATTCGCCACAAAATACAATTTAACATACAAAGAGGCCGAATCAAGAATACCATTCAACGGAAGACTTGACGGTAAACCGGTTGCATTCCATCGTGCAGAGGATTGCTCATCACATATACAGACACATTATGATACTGAATATAAATGTCGCAAATGCGGAAAGGTCGTAAAGCATCACAAAACAATTAAAAAGCATATACGAGAGTAAGTTTATCTGCAATCGATATATATACAATATTATAAATAGTATAAAACAATAAAACATTCTGCTTAACATAAATATTATAATTCTTTTTCAACAGTGGATGCAATGGCGAGAATAGCAAGACAAGGAAGGGTAATCTAAAATATGTATCAGAGGTAATATTTTATCACCATAATACCTATTGTGTCGCCCGTTTTATCATGCTATATAGTATATGAGCTGAAATTTCAACATGTTTAAAAACTGCATATAACAAACCATACGTACTTACACGTTCTGCTTTCAAAGTTGGTTGCAGAAAACAAGTTGTTGCATACCTAAAAGTGAGGCAAAGGCAAGCTTTAGCCTTCAATGCACTTGCATGTTTCATGGAAACCGTACATAGTGACTTAGCCAAGAGCATTTAAAATTGTCCATTTTTTGTACTCTAGCACTATGAGCTACCGTATTTAAAAGCATGCTACTGTTATTCATATTATTTTCTCCTTTTGTTTATAAGTTATTTTTTTCGTCAAAGAATTGAAAATTTCTGTTTTAAAAGTTTTAAGGATAAGCAATGATCGACTTGTTACACCAGTTTGCAGTTGATAACTAAAACATTATGCTTAAAATGAATTGCGTTGGTATGGGACAATAGATAATGACTAAAGAATATGAATATTAAAGAACAAATATAAAAAATATGTATAAAAAAGCTTCCACCATCCATTTTGTCAGTCTATTTGTCGTTTTAAAACAATGCTATATCATATGTTTTTTGATTGGTGCGCTGCTCATTTTTTTGAAAACATGTCCACTTCGCGCATTGTTACATCTGTGTGTAATAGTAAAAAAACTTAGTCAGTATACTTTGAAATAAAACAATTTACGGTACTTAGAAGTTGAATATAATTCCACTCCATTATCTGCAGTATTTACCTAGTTTATTGACAGCTTAGAATAAATCTGTCCATCTAATTTGGTTTTCAATAAATAGGTAACTTCAAAATGAGAGTTTTTGAATTCAAATAAATGATTTTCGCTTAATAACATATATTATTCATAATCTTTAAAATATATTTTCACTGACTCTCTTTATATATTTGTAAACGTTCAAATACATTTTATTGAGACACAGTTGATACACCAGACGTTTTATTCACCCAGTTACTTGTAAATTTTGTATTTTTAATGTAATTTTATGTGAGTTGGTCAGACGTAATTTTTCGTTTAAATAGGAAGACGATGAAAGCAACGAAGAAGACGACGATACTGAAGATGACGATGAAGATATTGAATATGACAGTACAAGTCCTGATAAGCGTGATGACGATGACGACACAGGTGCGGGTGGCAGGGGTGGGAATTTGTCGTCTGCTACAACAAAACCTTCTGGTGGATCATCGCAGACAAAAAGAAGGTATCCATACAGGGATACTTCTAACGGACAAGCACTAACTAAACGAATGATGCGTGCACTGAAGGTAATGTAGTCTGATAAATTCAGATGACATGTATGTAGCTGGTGACAATGAATAAATCAATCATATTTCATTTATATTTTCTACATTTTGAACAGATTCTCCCTGATTATTGTTTTTCTGCTTTTGTAATGAACAAAGTAACTGGCGCAACATTGAGTATATGGCAATTGTCGTCATACATAAGCAGCTGCAAGCCAATCACTCCCACAACCGTAATTAATTACAAGTTAAACATTTTTAATTTTATACATGCAATATACGCTTTGTGAAAATGTTTTATAGGACGTATTAGGGTATTTACGACTCCCAATTTGGCAACAACAACTTAAACATGTACATCTAGATTGTCTACAACCAAACAGATGGTTAAATGATACGGTAAGAGCAAAATTTTATCAATATTGATCATTAATGACATTACAAAGTATCTGTTTTAGGTCGTGAACGCATACATACAGTTGATGGCAAAGCAAAATAACGAAAAAGGATTTCCTTCTATTTATTGCATCGATTCTATCATATTTTACAAGCAAAACGGAGCATATGCCTCAAAACCGGACGTGTTGAGGAACTTACTAACAGAAACAAGAGAGGTTAGTCGAAAACAAAAGAACAAGTTAATCATCAAATTGATTTCTTCCCTCACGTTTTCTATTATATATTAGATGGACATTACTAAATACGCGACAATTTTTGTTCCTGTTCTAACAAAACATATGCACTGGTCTCTTGCCGTTGCCAACATGCAAAAACGTTCCTTGATTTTTTATAGTATGAATAATGGATTTGTTGACGAATTTATGGGCGTAAGTAACAAATTTAATCAACGTTTGATGTATATTTACTATATATGCCAACGTGTATCATATGGCTTACTTTAAGACACAAAATGTCATTGGGTCGTAGATATTTAAAATTAAAAATACTATGAATTGTATTTTCCGAATAACACGGGATGAACAGATTTATTTGATATAATTTTCAGACTTTTGCGGAGTTTCTACTTATAAAAGAAAACGAAGGGTGTGTTCGAAGGGCGACACAGTGGCGACAGATACAATTTGATTTACCACGTTCAGTTAATGCAAACAAAAACGAATCCGGGGTGCTGACGTGTATGATCAGTGAAAAAATTGCTCTTACGGAGACCGGAAAACCAATCAATGAAGACGTCTGCTTGTACCGCTCTAAAATAAAAATGTGTATTTTAGCAAATATTACAACTCGGTGAAGTATTCCTTAAAGTTTAATTTGCTGTAACATGTTTCAATTTCAATTTTTACGACAAATATATACACATTATATAATATGCACTTACAGGTCATCAACATTTAAAATTAAGAATATATAATATAATATATTAATTTTTTGTACTTAAATACTAAAAATAACTTTGCAATATTGTTACTGCCATGTACATTGATTATATGGTCAAAAAAGTAAATTGCACAATAACTATACGTGTAATATAAATCCATAAGAAATTTATCGTACGAATCCAAAACTACAATCCTAGTCTCCTGCAAGTCATTATTCCAACATCAAGATATCTGAAGGCGCATACGTGAGAGATGCTAGAATGCTCTCTGTTGCATTTTGAAAATTGAGTTGAATTTACAAGGATATTCGAATATTTTACAGTATTTTTATACACGTGAGCCTCTAAATCTGTACGACTTGCCCTACCAATAAATTCATCCGGCCACAGTTTACTCAGAATATACCGTTATAAAATTGACATATATGATACTCATGTAACACATAAAAACCATTGCAAGGAAAAATTCAATAGATTTTTTTATAGATAAAGCAGTATCATCTACCGCGATAACTTATATGCAACTTATCACCAAATATATACGTTCACTGACATTCAGCTTACCACATGGAGCTGAAGCATACAGATGGCTGCATGAACAGAAAGTAAATACAAATGGCTCAATTGTCCACCTTGTACTTGTTTCGTCAGTTAAAAAACCATCCTGTCACAATATATTTGCAAATGAATTATATATCATTATCAGGAATACAAATGTTTCTTATTCAATACATGCTTGGAGCATTGGTATAGACAACACAAATGTATGCAGTCAAGTATTAGCTGGTCTATTAGCGACTACGTTGTAATTACTGTGACATCGTCAAATTAAGCTACATTGGGATCAAATTAAAAGACATTTTCACATTTTGCTGGATTTAGACAATAAAAAATATATGCTGGTATGTCGATGCTTTGCAACAACCCACAATTACCCCAGTTGTATAACATTAGCGTAAATAGACTCAAAAGTAAAGATTCGTTGTTTTCAATGATACATTTTGTTTCCCAAAATGTAGTTATTTCTTTTTATGTAAAACTAACAGTGATAAAATTTTCACAAGACACGAAATACTGAAGGTGGCTGCAGCGATAATAGTAATTATGGTGCGTCATACACAATCCAATGGAAATAGAATTTCAAAATTTAGTGATTTTAATAATAATGATATTTCAATTATTATTACTTCAAATTAATTTTCCTGCCAACGACGTTCCTTTGTTTTTTTAGAAGAACATATGTCCAATGCACTTTGTTTGGACATCAATAGTCTTTTTGTGTTGATTGTTCAGTATTTTTAAAGTTTGATCTAGATGATTGACTCTATACGCTCATACACACGCCCTTGTCAGTAATACAGAGTAAACTATTTGATAAGTCTATCGTACACTGTTTGACTAAGCCAGTGAGTAATACGGTTTATTTGCTATTGTGATGTAATTGTGTTGTATGAATACTAACCGTCTATATTTTAAGACATTTTGTTCATCGCCAGTGTTCTACTCTTACCGCTGGCAACTACCTATATAGGCAGGTCATTTTATATTTGTAATATGATAGTTTTAACTTTTATACTGTTCCATTAGAAATGTCAACTTTTCCTTTGAAGTAATATCAAACCATTGTGTATTGGTCAATTTCTGCAAATCCTTACATTAGATGTAAATGCCGAAAAATTCAGCTTTAAACCAGTCGGTTTGACCGTTATTTATGCATTTTTTGTACCAAAATCATGCAATTCATTCTTCTTAACTATATTTTACATATTCGATTTTCATGCAATCTATACTCAAGTTCAGACTCAACCAAAACATTCATACGTCTATAAAGAGGTAAAATTTATGCTATTTAAAGAACACTCAATTATATACTACATTTCCGATCAAGACGATTGCAGCTAAAAACAATCGCATTTCTGTATTTATTCCAAGGTTGCTTTTATAATATTCCAAGCTATTTTATTTTGAATGTTGACTAAAACCTTTAAAATATTCCTTTTACTGTTTTTTTTATTTAAAGAAGCATATGTACCTTCCAGTAAATCTCCAGTCTCAAAATCACCCCAATTCTCAACAACTGATCTTTGCACAAATACATCTCATCTTACACAAAGCGACACAACAATCGTCCATATCGACTGTACGTATTCTCCATTTATTGGTCCCCACAGAACAGGATTTACCAGTCATTCCAACTAAAAGGTCAACCGTGATTTGATATAACCAACCGCAGGTTACCAGATATTAAAGTTATTAGACATGCATACTATCTTTTGGTACGGCTTCATACAAACCCCGGAGTTTGCTCAGTTGTTGTGTTGGAGTGGAAAGGATCTGAAAGTCAATATGCCCCCGATCAACTTTAAAAAGGCAGAGACAGATTGTCGAGCAATCCAGGTTCATACCCAGTTCTAAATACACTGTTCAACCGTGTTGCAGGGGCACTACACACTCAAATAGAAACCCAAACGTATTTAAATGACGCGAAAGACTGCAAAAAAATAGCTGTGTTTAAATAACAGCTTTTTCGCATGTCGACAGCAGCAGCAGACCTCGACCCATACGTTTATCACTACCACATTTAATGGCGCTACAAGGACGACTCCAAAATGGATTCTATGTCATGTTATCGTCATTTCTGCCACATGAATACCAGCATATTCATCAGCATCAGCATCACCCGGCGATGCGTTCCGTGCCGCTGCAACAACAATCATATGTTCATGTGTCCCATGAAACAGCAACAGCATAATTTAGGGTCACGTCCCATGCAGCAGCAACGTGACCATTAATCTGGCCTCAAAACTCCACTACCCTAGATTCACAGGGATAGTCAAGACTTGGTGTCATTACGTAACATCCTTGAAACGGCAGTTAAATCCCCAATCATCAGCTATGGCAATTTAGACATTACATTGAAAGCCCCGACTAACATACATCACAAAGACCATGAGCTTTTGTTCGGCATCCTGAGGAGACACGTTTATCTACCCAACTCAAGTAGTTCTTCAACGTCACTTCACATTATTGTAGACAACACCAAAGCATTCACATGATCACTGGATGTGCTCACCGTTCATGTTTAACATCACCCACATCATTAACAGTAACGTCAGCAGTAAGTACGAGCATATGCCAACGACACGCACCAATCATTATCGTTCAGACTGCAAATTATCTCATCCTCTATTTATATGTAACCACTATACATCAATGTTATCATCAAATCAAGCCAGCCAACCAGTAAAGCTGCATAGTCGCAGATCTACAAGTACTCAACAACAATGATCTTCTCACAAATATATCCCATCTTCACAATGTGACATAGCATCGGTTCATGATGACACGGCATATCTTCTACTCAAACATGTTAAAGTCAAGCGCACGAAGTTACATTTAAATCCATTAGATTTCAATTCATAAAATTGTATCCAGCATGCGTATAATAAGATAGTCATGTATTTATCCATACATATTCCATTTATCAAATACATATTCTCTTCATCACATAGATAGACCAACAAAGAGGAACACACATACACATTACCACACAAAATTTAAAAATTAACGTGCTCTTCCATTTACTTTTTAGGGATAAAAAAATGAGCGCATTTGAGATGTTTATCCAATATATTGAGAATGCGCTAATAAGTTAAAATTCCCGCCAATACAGTACACCTGTGCGTTAGGGCATTTAATATGAATATGGAACTTTGTACTGTAAATTAATAAATCAATGAGAACATGTGTTGTGTGTTCAGATCAGTTCAGTTCAGAAAATTTGTGTTCAGTTATCTCCGTCTGAGGATGAGAAAATATTATCTGTGTCTTGTGGTAAAGCTTATATCATTTAATGCCATTTTTGATAGTGAATTTACTCTTTTACAACATGTCATGAGTATGTTATAATATCAAATATTCTAGTGTTGAAAGACGACTTTCCTTTTTATTGTTTCTAAGTTATTGTTTCATAATTACGATGCGGTCATCTAATAATATATGCGTCTTTGTTGTTGTGTACGCGCTCATATCTGCTGTAAATGCTTGTAATATGCCAAGGTAATTAATTTCTTATATATATAATATCTAAATTATGAATATTGAATACAAGCTGGCTTTGAATATTTGATATGAAATATGTTCAATGATATTTTAGAAATGGAGGAATCGTTGACGGAACTTTTAGGATTGATATGGCAAGTTATTACACATTTTCGCCTCCTGTATCGAGAGTTTGTGAATTGAGAAAAGCATCCCTTCTACAACTAGATGGTTATGAAAAAGAACTCACTGATGAAGAACTTTACGCGTTTACGAAAATCAGAGACGACGTATCATGGGCAATTGTCGAAATGTCCGATGTTACAAACCGCATCCAGCTGGCCGAATTTCTATTGACAGCTTTTAAATTCGAAACTGGAAGTGTATGTCCAAGCCAAGAGATTTCAGATATAGTAAACAAACAATTCAAAATCTGGCCTAGTAACAGAAACATGCTAAAACATGGAATAGAGTGTTATAAAAACATCAAAAACTACATGTCTCAAAATTTCTTTACTGTAGAGTCACATCTTCATTTGATTGATGGTGTCTGTTTGACTTTTAATCCCTTTACTATTATATGTGACGAATGGCACATAACAACTGGACAAAATGTTCCTTGCTTAGAGTTTTTTGATAAACGTGAATGTAAGGGTTTGTTTAATAAACAATTCATATCAAATATTTCAAGTATTTCTTTATTAGTTTCGAAAAGTAGGTCTGTTAGAATTTGTCGTAAATAAGCCTATTAAACTTACAATACATGGTAAATTATCGTGTATGATTGATGCCTTGTTTAAAACCGTCATTGGTTGTGTTTGACAAAAATATGAAATACAAGACAACAGGCATAAATAAACAAAAAATACAACTACTTGTTCACATTACACAAATTTATTATTACACCATCAATATTTGTTGTCATTTGGAAGATATCATTTTAGCGATAGCAGGCATCAATTATGTCAATGGTATAAACATGCGTAAATCTCGATAGTAGCATCATCAGGAACAATATATTGTTTAATCGCGATTTATTCACAAATTTAAAGGAGTTCAGCATTGCTCAATAGTAAAGTTTGACCACTTTTAATGCAAGTTATATGAATTTATATATTTTTAATGACAAGCTGGCACCTTTTGCTCTATCATTGTATTAAGCCCCTATTATTATTGCTGTGTATATGTTAAATTTGAAGATAATACACAAATATACGCACGCATTGGTAAAAATCTCAACTTTGAGCCACTCAAATTCATGTTGTACATTTTATTTCTGCGTATATGTCAAATTTGATTGATGTGAATGATATTCGCTTTCCATAGATATTTAACTGTTATCTGTAGAATGAAGTTTCAAGGACGTAGGTTTTGTGAGCACAAAAATAATAATTTGCAAATTGATACCAGATTGAATGAATCCGCCATATTTATTTAAATTATTTTAGTATTACTTCACAGAGATAAAAATTCAAAACATTTAATAATAACCATGTTTTGGGCCATTTTGATATCGACAATGGTTGTGGGAAAATGCTTATAGTGTATTTGATTTTATGCCTCTGATGCAGTATTTATTGCAAACGCATAAGACTGTGTCTATAAATATGTTAAATTGTTCAATAAAATTGATTTAATTTACAATATTGACAAAAATAAATAATCTACGTTTTTAAAAAACAATGACAATATATTGAAACAATCTTTATAAATGAATGTGAAACAGCTTAAACATTTATGGAAAAGACATTGAATATGACAAATTGCTTTTAAAATTTAGGGTTTTTAAGCGATAATTTCATGACAGTCAAGCTTGACTACCGTCATATGGAAACTAAAGTAAATTGTGTTCAAAAAGAAGACATAGCTTATATCTGTATACAACCGAAGACGTCTGTAAAAAGTTCTATTTTAAAGGCAAGGTTAAGTAAGGCTATAAAATAAGGTTTACAAATTTTTAATGACATTTTATATTAAATTTTAAAAGAGAAAGATTAAGAAGGAACGCATAAACCAGACAGCTAGCTACTAGATTTTCATACTATTGAAAAAGGAGAGTAAATGCTAATAAAATTTGTGTATAACTTTATAGGTAGTGATTTATTTTAGGCATTGGTTTTTTTTTTCAAATAATAATCAGAATAACGACCTTATTAAATATGTATACTTTAATTTAGAAGTATTTTAAATGATCTGTTCAGCTGTGTGCGATTGAGGAATGACAATAAAAAGGAATGAAATTGTTTTTAATAAAATAACGGAGTTATATATAAATTATGTAAATATGAAATATCTATTGGGTTAGAAGTAACATATATCTATATTCATGAAATTTATTGTTGATTAATTCTTTATGACTGAACTGTATTGTTAATTGTTTTTAATATGTATGAATTTGATGTAAAATATCTGGGGTCACTCAGAGTATACATTGTAATTATATGGAAATCAGCAAAGCTGATACAAAACGACACGTTAAATAAAGAGGAATTCTAAATAATTAGTATTCGCATCTCCCAACTATTACTCAAATGTACGATTGTTTGAATATTTTTAAATTGTTTTAATTATATCTTAACAGTAAAACAAAACCATATTCCCATTTAACTCATAAAATTATTATAATGCACAACATGATATATTGAATTAACAGGTAAAGTAGATTAAGCTTTTTATATAATTATTATATTGAACCATACACCTTGGTACATTTCAGATAAGAACACTTGGTTTTATAATCATCACTTCAAACAGTCAACTGATGGTGACAGCAGAAAACAGTTGAAAGTGTGACAAAAAAATTGGTGATGCGGATAGAGATAAATGACAGGATATAACACAAAAAACCCGACTTCGCCCAGGTTGCATCTGGAGTTCCCTGTTTGAATGATGTATTGAATGACATATGCATGATGTAATACATTTAATGTTTCATTAATATTGGATGAAGCATTCTTAAAACATTGCATAGACATGCTTACAGATGACAACTGTTCTGTACTCCTTAGATTATGCACCAGATCGAAATATCACTTGATAACAATTGAGACCCGTCAAATGAAATGACGACCGACCATAATCAATTTTGGCCGATCAGTTTAAATTTTACACATCTGGTAGACCATATTAAAAGAGCATATGCATGTAGAATGTTTTTGACCCACGACCCTTTGGGGTAGGAGCAGGGTCAAATTCCAAATTTAAATTTTACAACCCACTCCTTGGGCACTAAATATTAATCAATTTTTAAAAGTAAGGTGTCATTCAAAAGCTTATTATATTCTCCAGATACAAGTTCGAGGAAATTTTGAAATTCAAATTTATGTATGAGCTTCAAGCCGTTGAAGCTCCAAAAATAGCGTTTTTTGTAGTTTTTGAGAAAAATTTGAAGGTAACTATGGTGATTAAATTTCATATTCACATTTACCGTATAAAAAATACATTAACCACCTACCATAGTAACTCACATTTTAAAATTTAAACCAGCAAATTTGCCATTTGAAATTTTTAATCTCACTTCCATGGTACAAGTTGCGTTGCTATGACAATATAACCATACGTAACTTACACTGCATCACAAAGTACAGACACAACTTAGAGAAAATTTTGAAATTCAAATTTGTCTGTGAGCTACAAGCAATTAAAGCTCCAAAAACAGGGTTTTTGCAGTTTCTGAGAAAATTGTGAAGGTAACTATAGTGATTAAATTTGATATTTAGATTAAGTGCATAAAAATACATTAGCCAACTACCATGGCTGCCCACATTGTCAAATTTAAACCGGAATATTTGCCACTAGAAATTTTAAATGGCACTTTTAGGGTACATGTTACGTTACTATAACAGTTTTACCATATTTAACTTATAACGCGTCACAAGTTGTTGATTCGAGTTCGAGGAAATTTTGAAAATCAAATTTGTATGTGAGCTACAAGCCCTTAAAGCTCACAACATACTGTTTTCTGTAGTTTTTGAGAAATTTTTGAAAGTAACTACGGTATCTAAATTTCATATTTTGACTCAGCGTTACAAACTACATAAATGTAATATAATAATTATTCAAAACTAATCTAAATCCTAAAATAGAGAAATAGAAATCTAAACTAAAGTAAACATGCAGCGGACTTATGTTTGTGTACATCTAAAGAATCCTATGTAGAGAAAATAATTAATAAAAGATCGTGTAGTATAATTTATTGCAGTTGAATGACTGTTAATGATTGTCTAATTTATATGGAATATATTTTTTGTTGTTGTTTTGTTTATGATAGCAGAGACTGCTTTGTGCAACAGAATCATAACGATAATTGTGAACGGTTATAGTATAAGCTTGATAGTAGCAGTAATTAAGCATTTATAATATTTCATTGTAGAATTTGTCAAAAAATTGTTTTTATATAGAAAGAGATCGTCCTCCCAAAAAGCAATGAGGGTAAAAATAATGATAGCATCAAAACTATTTTACGT
>JAQFYG010000637.1:0-26655 GCA_034694325.1 Entomobrya corticalis | reverse complement strand
AGCGGTGTTGTTGTAGCAGTGGAAGTACTAAAATATGATGTTTACAGCAAGTAGTCATGAGTTTTAAAAGATTATAACAAAAACTGCAATGTATTGTGTTTTTGTAAACAAAAAGGATAGAAACGCTCTTGTGGCTTGTATCTTTTAGAAATGGGCTCTTTGATCTAAAATGGTACAGAGAAAAAGCAGAGAGGGATTTTTAGTAGCTAAAAAGATTTTTTTGTTTTGTTACACAAAAAATAAGACACAGATAGGATGATACATAAAGTACATCAGAAGGAAACTTTTTTCTTCTTCAGTTTACGTGTCTGGTTCTGGTTTGTGTCAAGTACTTTCGACATTTATCTCCTCAAGTGTTTCTTTTTTCTTCTTTTTTATCTACCTATATTCTGTTTCTCGTCTTTGTGATCTCCTCTAAAATGTCGACTCTTGCATCTCGGTACACACACAAACCACACTTGCACACAGACACAATGTATTTTTAAACAAGGCATTTTGTTGGCTTCAATTGGATTGGCTGTTAAGTGAGAGAAGAATGAGATTGAGAGAAAGAGAGAGAACAAGAGGGAAACAAGTAGTGAGAATGGGATTATAATAGAGGAACAAAAGAACAGACAAGACAAGAAGAGGGAAAGGGTTGGCATGGACTATCCATATCATCATCGTCATCATCATCATGATCATGAAAACATGCAATATATCTTACGTAAGTTGGATGAAATGATCCCATTCTCGCAGCAACACAATGCGATGATTGCGACGATGCCACAACTTTGGCTGTTTTTTATATTATTTTACTCCTCCTCTTTTTGATTCCTCTATTTTCCTTCTTGACATCCATTTTTGTTAAAATGCTCCGTTCAATGTAAATAATAATAAGTGGTATCAATTGTGAAGATTATGAAATAATGGTTAGTGCACTTGTTGAATGAATGTGACAATTTCTAAATAGGGAGGATGAGAATAACAATGATAAAAGCATAATTATTTACTATTTGCGCTGAAATATTTGTATATGAACATAATACACAACAGTATCAATTTCCATGTATTTCTATATTTTTAACACAGAGAATCTCGATAAAATATATTATTTAGTCGAATCACATGCAAGATTGCAACAGACTAGTTTTTCTTGAAACGTAACCCTTCCTCCATCATAAATAACAAACAGAAAAACACAAGGAGAGGCTTTGGTATGATGAGCACAATGATCGTGACGATAATAAAAAATATATTTTGTGAGTGTGCATGATATTATTATGAATTGAATTGAAGTGACAAGCAAGTTGAACAAGAGGAAGAAGACAAGATGACAAGACAAGCCTATTTTACTTTTTTCATGTTCAGAGAGTTTTTTATTATTATTTATTAATTTTTTATTGTAGTAAAATCTCATTTTATAGGCATAAAGCACCCTCACAACAGCAAACTGACCAAGAAGTCAAACTGACACGCATATTCACTTGGCTTTGAAAGATGATGACTGTAAGCTTCACTCTGTATAGTAAGCTCATTGTCAGTTTGTTTAGTGATGCAGTTCTGCTTCATACGGCATCTTCGACAATCACCATTACAAATCATAATCATCAAGGCAAAAAGAAGGAGAGAAGAGAATAATAATAAAAAAATTTGATTGGCTGAAACGACCAACTTTATATAGTATACACGAGTAAGAAGAAAAAGTAAATGTAAATGAATGATCATTTATGATGATAGTAGCCATCTTGTCATTGTCATTTACATGCGTACATATAACATTTTGAATAAAGAACATACCTATTCATTTTTTCCTTTTTAAAATAGTCTATCAACATAATAGTCTTTTGTAAATGGATTGTATTTGGGAATAAGAAAGGAGTAAGTCAAGTCAAGAGAGAGGAAAAGAAGGATGATAATGGCTGAGATAGATATAGGCCCAAACGAAGGCAGGATGACAAGGTCTCCTTATCTTGCTCCTTTTACTGCTGATGCTGCTGCCTATAAATGATAATACCAGGCCAAAAAACACGATGCCAATACCACTCCTTTAAAAACTTAGTCAGTCATTCCCAAGTTGCATCACCGTCATCAACAACACCATGCCACCACAATTCTCAATCCAACATATTTTATATGCATATAATCCTTTCTGTTTTGATATTACATTATTTTTCTGACAGCAAATCATGAAAAGAGAACGATCCGCTGGTGGAAATAATTACCAGTTGTACATGTATGGTGTATACAGATGTAATGAAGAGTTTTTAAAAATGCAATGGTTTCAACGGGTGACATGGTCATCTTGATTGTTGTGCATTGAATTTCAGTGCATGGTCTACTAATTATTTTATTTAGGAAAACAGTATAGATAAGGGAAAAGTCTAAAGTTTCCTTGTGTCTCTACCCATCCCTCTCTGGCTGCTGTAAAAATGCCTCATTGTGATGCAAGAGACAGACAGTGGAAGGGTGGTGGCAACTATCGAAAAGATAGCGTAGTATAAAAACAGTTTAAAACAAGGGGCAAGCGTTTAAAAAAAGAAGATAAGCACAATTTTTACAACTACTATAATTTCTATGAATGATACCAAACAACATAACAAGTCAGAATGATGATGGTAAAAGATAATTAATAATAGCGATGGCGTTGTTGATCTTGTTGAAGGTCTCTCTACTCTCATCACCACGATCACCGTTTCATTACTACTACTAGTCATCATCATCATATTCCTTTATTGCTTCATTCTGTTTTCTCATGATTATCATCGTCGTCAATTGAAAAGGGGGAAAATATATTACGTTCGATGACGATTAAAATGAGCATTTCGCTGACTTGTCAGTAGTGTATTTTTCCTGACCTTTAAACCGGGCAGGCAGGTCAACTAACAAGACTAGAAAGGAGAGAAGCTAAAAAAGAAAAATATATAAAGTTTGAGTGATCGTGACAACGTCGGAGATGGAGACGAAATAAAATAAAGCTTCATCTACACGACATTTTGCTTTGGCTTCTTCAAGCCTACTTTGAAGAATTAAATCTTTTAATTGATTACTATTCTTGTTATAAGTACATAGTATTCTCTTTTGAAGATGGACGAGAAGATTTTTATGATTGTTTCAAAAGACACTGTGTACTACTATTTCTACATATTAGTTATTATCCAAATCATCAATCCTATCCTGCCTGTCCTCTTATTAATTGCTCAACGTCGAATGTTACTCAATCGTTTTTTTCGACTCTGTTTTCCCACTGAAGGGATACAACTAACTACATTTAAAAAATGATAATGAAGAGGCAGAGAATAAGAAAAATGATGATAGAAGTAAAAAATGGTGTGGTGGTGGAGACGTCACTATCATCATACCATCACCATGAATTGATTGCATTATTGTTGATGATCACGCTTCGTTGAGTAATGTACAGCGAGAAAATAGTATCATTTGCACACAAAATAAGTACTTGTCATGTGCTTATGAACATACATTATTATTTAATTGATGAACAAGCTAACCTTGGTTGTTATACCAAGAAATAATGAAATAGAGGAATAGAGAGCTAGACAGATAGACAGTGAGTTAAGAAGAATTTGAAATATGATGGAGATTTTTTACTAATCTGAACGAGCGATATAATATTATGTGACCATAATATTCATAAATTCAATTTTAAACGCGATAATGTGTCATTTCTACCTTTCAACCCTATGTATTATCCACGGTAAAATAAGTTAATGATTGCTCGTGTTAACTAAAATTACAAATGAGCTAATAATACAACCAAGTAGATTTGGCACGCCGTTTCTTGTTTTTCTTCAAGATTTGGGACAGATATATTAATAATCGTATTTGCTTGCCCCTATTAAAACACATTTATGACTGGATAATTAATTATGCTGTTTATGAGACAAGTAGTTATAATATACGAGACAATATAAAATTTATGTTGTTTTAATGACGACCAGAGTCTGGGAATGATTTGACTTTTGAAATATCAAAAGACAATTCGACAACTACACTTGACGTTGTTACAACACAGAAAAGGGTTGGAATGACAAGACAATAAAAAACAAATACCTATATTAGTTGAGTGCATAAGAAAATGGGATCCTAGCCCTGTGTTTCCCCTCTATTTATCCACGATTTTATTTTCAGTTTTAGTGAAGCAACAACTAATTTTCTTTTGGCAACAAAACATCCAAAGAATTCGTTCCCTGTCTTAATAAAATTAGGCGATTGATGTTTTTATTATCATCTGCTTGTTTCCTCTTCCTCAGTCCTGCGTTTTTCGTTCTACTCGTCTTTACTTTTGTTTGCTACTGCATGGGTGGCACCCTCCCGTTTTCACAATCACAAAACTTCTCGTTCAATCCATGAGCAAATCTAATGAATGATCTAATGTGATGGAACCTATCTAATGAACTGACTTTTTTCCTATTTTCTTTTGTAGATTGTTAAGAGGGTTACAAAGAAAGAAACTCAGTGCTACTGGATCAGACGTAGAAAAGAAACATTTGACAGAAAATGTAACAAACAATTTATTTATGTTTTTTTTTTCTTCTTTTCTTGTCAACCCCTTTCATTTTTTCACGTAATCCCCACCCAATGGAATTCAAATTGTTACTCAAGTAATTTTACGAAAGGAAAATCATTATTTTGCAAAGATTGAATTACTAAGAAAATGTATTGTAGACGAAGAAAAAACAAGTACACAACGTAGTAAATAGGTGTATGGACAGTAATCGGAAATTTGAAAAGAAATGGATTGGAATTCAACTCAACTGTATGTATAATGTTATACATGGACAGGATAATCATACTATTCAGTACTCCTCTCTCTATTATTTTTTAAATACCTACTTCCATTTCTGGTAAAACGGAATGCAAATGACAGGAAAATAATAATTACAGCACCAACTGCGAACTGACTGACTGGGACAATTTCAGTGCAGAATACAAAACTAAAAACCAATGCAATTTGAAGAAAAACATAAATGAATCGAAAAAAGAAACCTGTTTATTTGTTTTTGACAAAGATTATGGAATTTTTACGTAACGTCAGCATATATTATTATGTATACACTACGAATAAAACATTATAGGTACTTATTACTTTTATGAAAGAGTATTGGAATAAAGAAAATGGAATTTCAATTTTGCTCACTTGACGTTTCATCACAAAAATTTTTTAAAGGAATGGAAGGCATCAACATTTACAGTAAGCCATCATTTTGACTAAAAATGAGCATTTCATATCGGCATTGTTAGAATACGTTATGTCATCATATACATAAGTAGCACCCCACCAGAATAGCATCCTATTGTCCGTTTTCACAGCACCCGTCGTCATGGTATTTTATAAAGATTGTTGAGCTTCAAAAAATCCAAAGAATATTATGCACAATGTTAAAGGTAGAATTTACTATTCCATTTTTACAACGACGCATACACTCAAAGAAGAAGGAAAAATTGTCAAAAAAGAATCGGATTACAGCATTTGGTGCTACTATATGCGTACACAATGCTGAATGTTGAGAAGAAGAAAGGGACACGTAATTTAAGCAAATCCAGCCAGTCGACAGATTCGTCTTCATCACCACTAAGACTACCACCCGTTTATGCCCACTGGTATCGAAACGAAAAGAATAGAAATCCTCTTTCTTCCTTTATTGTTAAATAATTACTTTTATGTGCACCCAAACAAAAAGCAAAAAAATGAGTGACGCAAGAAATCTTCAATACAATCTATATTTGAAAAAAATGAACGGTAAAGGGATGCCATTATAATATATATATGCTACATTTTATGCTTTCGCACATGAGTTCCTTACCAAGCAACCATGCATATATATATACCTAGTAGGAATTGATACATATTTACAGTCAAAGTAAAAAGTACAATATTTAAAGCTGTTACTGATGATCTTTTTGTTGAAACAAAGAATTCTACAACAATATTTTAGGCAGGAACCTTTTCAAATGAGCAAGAAAAGGGTACATATAACTACTTTTCTTGGTCTAGTTGGGTTGATATTGTTCCCACTCCCACGCCCTTTTAGTGGCACTTCGTAAAGCTTTTAAACTGCTTCATGTAATAATAAATGAGTTGTGGTTTGCTTGGTTATAATAGAGTTAAGTTAATACCAAGAGCTGGAGACACGCAGCATATATTTATAGGTAGCAGTAGGTCCCTGCTGTCAAACATTTCAATTGTAACCTCTTACAAGAAAATGAAACGAAGCAGTAGATGTAGCGTTTTTAGACGTCATCAATACTGGAAAAGGACAGTTCTTACATCTTAGTTTGAGTATAACTATTACAGAGTGTAGCAATTTCACCATTCTTTATTACTATGGGAACAATAATAATAACAACAGACAGCCACTTATTGTTTTAAAACAATTCTACTCAGGCTGCCTGTGTATGTACCACAGTTTCTCAATTAGAGGCATAGACTACAAAAGCATTTCTCAGACTAGGGAGAAAAGATACAACGGTTCTTCTCCACCGAGAAGAAACACATGTTTCCTTCCTTCAAGAAGGAAAGACAAAGCAGTAAAAATGGAAAATGAATTGGATTGGAGAATGATGGAGTGGATGAATGGTTGGATGGATGGAATGGCGTAAAAATATAGAGACTTTTTTCTTTGGAAAAATTGGCTCCTTTCTTTGCAAAGGGAACTTAACAATAGTATTAGTAACTACAGTGTACAATGTACATACTATTTATTCTTATGTCGCTCACAGATTATTTAATGAGTTAGTTAGTAGTTTGGAAGTTGGAATTGACATATATACCTTTTCTTACATGTTTTGTTTTCACACATTTTTTGTTGATGTTTTTCTTGCCGAAGATGATGAGGATGGATGCCCGTACGTTGATTGTACCCGGCTTACTTTTTGTAAACTTTTGTGACGGTATCGAAAACGAAAAAAAGTCAAGCAGTTAACGAAATGGTGAAGAAGTACTGATGAATTTGGTGAAAAAAATACCCAAAAATATAACAACAAAAGAATACATTGTGTTTGTCCACATGGTGAATATTATGTGGTGCGATGCTATGTGATGTAAGTCATTGTCTACAGTGAAGTCTCCCTTACAAAAACTCCAAGCGATATTTTTTCCCACACTTGCCTTTTTTCTACTCTTTTAATTACTTTACTTAGTTGCCTGCTTCCTCGGAAAAGAATGCACTCTGGTACTGTACTATGAGCTATACGCAACAAGAAGTAATAGCAATGTCCCCCGAAGGTGTTACAAATCCATCCACACATGCAACTTAACTAGCTAGTATTTAAAAAGAAAATATATAGATTTGGGGCCAAGACCTAAAACAATCCGTACTTCATGCATCATTCTTGCTACTTCGTCTCTCCCTCCCCGTCAGCATTTCTCCCTTTGTGAACTTGGATCTCGATCTCGGATATCTACAGATATGGGACAAATTGTCTATTGACACAGAGACGACAGACTTGGGCACACTTGGTTCGTTTATATTTTACATGGGAACAATTTTGAAGTAGAAAATGGGACAGAGCATTTGAATCGGGACATTTTTCGAAAATCAAGTGACCATTTTAGGTGAAATTTGATATGAAAAACTTAAAGAGCACAATTGTACAAGATATTTTTAACTTGGTTAGCATACAACAATGCTAGAGGAGGTGTGCGGTAAAAGCAATATATTTATCTAAAATAAATTGTACATGCTATTCCCGATGTAATATTTTATTTCATGAACAAACAAGCATGAGCATGAAAATTTTGTTGGACAAGAGAACCAATAATTCAGCTTTGTTAATGTTAAAGCTATTTTAAAATCCATGTTCTTCTGGAAACCTTCACATGAAATAATATCATCAAGTGCAAGCATAACTAAACTAAAGATATGACTACATTAAAAATATATTTTATAATATCTATGATGTATATAAGGCTGAGTGAGCCATTATCATACGAAATCCAGCTATGCAGAAAATAAAGAATGATTCCTTTGTTTTAAAAGAAGAAAGAAACCAGAACCCAGACATTGTCATAATTTTTTGTTGCTTTTTCTTTTCCAATCTATGCACGCATCATCCATTCAATTTACCAGTAATGCATGCATGCATTTTTAAACTTGCACTAGCATACTACACTCCTCTTCCTCTATAAATAATGATGTTATTGTAGCCAAAGTAGAATTAAGCATACATGGGCCCCCAAAATTACTATAAATTATGTATATAAACAAAAAGGAATTAGAGTTTACTTGGTTTATGATATATTTATTATGTAACAGTGCTCTACTCTACACTGTCTATTATCTTTAAATTTTACTTTCTAACAAGCAAAGTACAAAAGGAAAACAAAGCACATGATTGGTTTCATGTATCTTGTTTTACAATGCAAATAAACAATTTCTATATTTTAAAAAACCACATCTACAAACAAAAAATATTATGCAAGAACTCTCTAAACTGACGATATAAACTAAAGGAATAAAAAATCTGTGAAACTAAAATGCGGACAAGACAACTAGAAACGGATCTCAGAGTCAGAGCATCTCTTTCTAAAAATTGCATTTGATTCCTAAGCACTGCATATTGATGATGATACTTCATATTATATTAATAGCCTGTCTCTGATAACATGACAATTTAGTTGATAAACAGAAAGAAACCGCTTGTTTCTTCCATTTCCTCTCTTATCTTTTGTACTATAATACCATAAACAACAGAACTGCAAAAAATTACCAGTAACCATTAAAACCATGGTTATGCTGTACACAATCATATAATGCATCTCTTTTTATATACAACTGCTATATGGAAAAAATCTCAAGCAAAACGAATCGCCTACTCCAAGTCTTCTATCGTTTCTCAGAGAGCCATGTCTCTAGAGGCTCTTTAAAAATTAAACAAAGTGGCTTTCCAGTGAACACACAGAAACTAGTATTTATTTTTAATGTGTGTCTATACCATATATACTGTACACCCACTCCGTCTTTTTCACTGAACACAATTGTTGCGTATGCAAATGCGATTCGAGAGAATTGTAAATTGCAGTATTGCCAATTGTTACTAGTAACGGTTAAATATTTCTGTTAAACGTTATAGGTGGGTAATTTTTAAATGCCAAAGAATGTCTCTAACATTGAATTTGTAGTAACCTATCTCAGATCCTACTTTAAAGCACTCGCCCAAGGCTCGGTTTCTTCTTTTATCTATTATTTTTCAACAAAAAGACAGATGGACCAAATCAAGTAGAAAATTTCAGGGAGAAAAAATTACAACAAAATCTTCTACTAGGATTGAAATCCATAAGAATAGTTCTCCCATCTTTTATTATACCTCGAACTATGCATTCATCCTTCTGGAAAATGTAGATAAACAATGAAGACAAGCAAGAGAGCCGAAGCAATAGAGATGAGGCCGCTATCCTGATCATCATTGTCAGATCATTGATTCGGCAATAGCTTTACACATTTTTTAGTAATCTACTTTTTTTTATACAAAAAACTCAGTTTTTCGTTTCGTTAGTTATTTTTTTAAAGTTTCAACAATAAAAAGCACTCCTACTTCAACTCTATCCAGCAAGCACCGCCACCATCACCACCACCCTAAAAAAAGACAAGACACATTGTATAATTGTAGCATAGCAATAGCGGTAAAACAGTGCTTTTAAAGAAAGAAAAGAGGAAAAACACACAAACAGTAAAACATTGTGTCAATGAAAGTAGAAATGTGTACTTTTTGTTATGGCTTTTAGCAATTCTTGTTCGAATATAACAAGAGAAATGAGAGAAGAATAAGAAAAAAAATAGAGAGAGAGAGAGATAGAAGTACCAACAACCAAAAAACACAAAAAAAAGTTCTACAAGACTAACAACTAAACTGACTGAGTTACAGGCACATAGACAAGCCGCCTGTTATACTTAAAGCATGACCGATTCATTCTTGAAAGAATACGTATAATAATTATATGTGCTTGCATCGATAGTTGATAGTAGTATGCAGTCTTTCCCTATCTATATCTCGCCCTTTTTGCCCATTTTCAAAAAAACATTGAGAGAGAAGAAAAGAGAGCTTGAGAGAGAGACAAAAACAAATCCTTCCGATTTTTCCTTCTGATCTTCACCGCCAATCCATTTACTTTTAAGTCACATGAGAGAACAATATCCGCCGCGCGGATCATCCATTTAACATTGCTCAAAGCACTTTTTAAAATCGACCTATACTCCGTGTGTATTTACATAAACTTAAAACATTGTATGGTGATGATGATCTGTGTGCTGCGTTGCCTTCAAATTGAGCCAAGTGAAGCCTCCATTCTCTTTTGCTATCGCTAAAAATTACGTAAACAGAGCGGCCTTTGCCACTTGCACTGGTGCACTTTGAGAAGCTCATTATGCATGCTCATCTTGCAATCGCCTTTTCTTTCTTTCTCGACTTTTTTCTCTTCCCTTTTTTGTTTCGTCTGCCTGTCTGCCCTTGTTTCCTTGTAGGTGATTAAATGCATTCTTTCTTTTTGGGATTGTCCATATTGAGCGTATATGTAAATAAATGTTTGCTCAATAGCTTCAATCTTAGAGATATCGTTAAACAGTTTTGTTAGTTATAGATGACCCCTTCATAAGTCTACCTGAATGAATGATTACCTATTCAAGGCACGCACAAACAGAATGCGTGGTAACCACGCAACGGCAACAAGAAGCTTTTCCCTAGCATTTTATTTGCTTTGTGGAAACGGGAAAGATGAATGTCTGGAAGGAAAGTGTATACTTTTCCTGATAATAAAATAGGGAAATACGAAAATAAGTTTGAAGACAATGTTTTCATGTCCCTGTCAAGTTTTTACCTCAAGAATGTTGAAAATTGTCTAAATGAATTTAGACTGATCAATAAATAGACTTTTCCATTCTCAACTGACAAGCATATGTGACAACACACTGTTCATTCGGGTAAAGTGGGGAAATGGGAAAATAACAATAAATTGTCGACACAGTACAAAACGTTTTCTTGTTTTAAAATTTGGTGACATTAATTATTCTGTGGAATTGCATGTTGTCAGCTATAATGCTTGTACTTTTCTTGCTTCTTGGGTTTTGTTAAGTTCAATTATTAGATAAGATTGTAGTGGGGCCTTATTGTCATTTTTTGAGAGAGTGAGAGATAAAAAACAAAAAAAGGAGAGACAAGTGTGAAAACGATGTCGACGTCATCCTCATCACCACCACCAAAACAAGCATATTGAAGCATATTATTTCATCACACACACCTAAACCAACACAACAGCAAAAAGGACAAAATCCCCAACAACAGAAGATGAAGTAGCTTTCTATTTTATGCTTTACAGCTATTTAATTATTGTTTGCTTTTTTATGCTGACTAATGACGATGATTTTCATCAGAGCCGACATGAGTGAGTAGTATTGTCATCACATCACGACAAACGAACCAACGAAAAGACTATAACGACGACGACGTAAAGTCTACAAGAATTTATTTGGCAACAAGCAACTCAACCAACAAAAAAACTGACGTAAGTCAAACGCAACCAGTGAAGAATAGAGACTATGAATGTATAATTCTCTATGCAACATGGAATTATATACTCTAAAAACAAAGTTAACAAACTTTATTCTTTTTCTGAAAATGAAAACTGTAAGCGTTGATCGAAGAAGAAAAGAAAAAAAAGTATTTCCAAAAAGCTCTTGTGTTTGACTTTTGGAGATGATGATGCTGACTATGAAATGTGAAGCACGACGCTCGCTTGCTTTTTTGTTGCCCAAACAGTACAGTTGTTCTAGTAATAAATGTGATTCATTATCTTTCGAAACGGTTTTGTGTTGTTTCTGAATATGTAATATTTTTAAGAAAAAGAAATGGTCTTTATTCAGCATTTTGTCTTAAAGAAGCGTAGAGTTACGTATAAGAGCAGCATAAAGTGAATGAGGATGGAGTTGAACAAAATGGATGGAAGTAAAAGGAAACAGCTTTGATGAATGAATTGAGAGGACACAAGAGATACAAAAAAAATTGTGTGCAAAGGGCTCTATCATCGTATAGATCTAAATCTCTAAGAGCTGTTGTTTCATAAAAGAAAGAAACAAATGATCATAAAATGTTGAAACGAAGACGAATGAAAGCAGGCAATAAATTGAGTGAGAAGCAGGAGAATCGGGTTGGCGAGAAACAGAGCTGACAACACAATTTGAAATAACACAAACGAACGAATTTGACGATTGAGTGAAAGAAAATTGAATGATTGCTGCTAGAATGGAGGAGTCGGAGTGGCACCGGGAACGGGAATAATAGTAATAAATGTCACAGGAAATTGTGCATTTTCTTCCCATTTTTACATTTTCACAAAACGTTTCGTTTCGATAATAGTGCTATTCTCTCTTTGTCTTTTCTTCCTCTTTGAGAAGAGAATAATAATCTCAATTATTACGCTTACTGATTACATTGTCGCTTGTGTTCATATGGAAATGCAACAAACGAAGGTAAGAGTTCCAGTTGCTGGGACTACACAATTGTGTTGCTGAGTTAAAGAGATTTTCCAATTGAATTACCAATCACCAGTCAAAGAAGGAATAATGTCATCATAATCGTCAGACAGTTCAATCCGCATACTTTTTACGTGCTATTGTCAACCGTGCAGATATGGAAAAGTAAATATTTCAAATTCATTCAGTTTTTATATTGATAAAATAATAGATCCATATTGTGGCTGCCTTTTAGTAAGTTGACTATATAGTCTTGTTAACGCACATAAATACATTGACTTATTCAAACAATAAAAAGCTATCATCTTTGCAAATCAGTTTATTAAAAAAAATATTTTAATAGACATACAAATTTTCCAATATAACCAGTGCTGTTATTATAATGATGGTGGACTCAATAAGAAATATGCGTCTGCATCTAAGAAAATTAAATCTTCCGACTCTTTCAAATAAGTTATTTGTTCAAAACTTCTGATGAGAAGAATAGTGACTGACAGGGAAAAAATGTTATCGGTTCTCTAGCTAAGTTCTCAACTCACAGTGGTATAAACTATTGGCATTGTCAACTAAATAGAAATAGGAAGTTTCTATTTTGATACAGAAGCTAAAAGAGAGAGAGGATTAAATATTTCCTCGGTGGCATTTACAGTTGACAACGACGGACGGACAGACAGAGAAATGAAACAGAAGAGATTTAGTAAGTTTAGCGTATGATCACAATATCATCATCATATCACACAATGGAATCGAAGCCTGCACATTCAGTGTATTCGAGCTTTTTATAAGCCTCTTTGCTGACTTGGTCTCTCCACTCTATGCACAGAGATATTTTCTGAGGCTATTATTGTTATTCTTTTGCTTTCTGTTGAGCATGTTGATAATGATAATATGGTAGATGGGTGCATGCAAATAATGAATTCATGATGAAACCGCATTTCCTTCGACACAAGTGGAATGTGGAGTATGCTGTAAAAACTGTACTGGGTATTAGTAGCAACAACAGTATGAAAAACTAAATTGACATTTAAATAAAAAAAGGATCAACTTATGGCCATTGGATTGAATCTCTCTATGCATGATCATGATAATGATGATATGAAATGAATGAGTGTGGACAAACAAAACGGACTGCTGGGGGATGGGAATGTCGACAACGGCAACAACTAGTAAAAAATCTGATTGAAGAAGAATTGAAAAGAAGACGGAGAAGAAGAAGCAGAGGAAAAAAGGAGTTGAGCTAGAGTTTCTTTCTCGCCTAATTTTGTTTTGTGTCGTTTTGGTTCGCAAAAAGATTTATTTTTCATCCTCTCTTTCAATTTGACTTGAAGATAGGGAGTGAGAGATAGAAAACAGTGAAAATAAATAAATACTAGAAGGCATAATATAACACTTTGTGTAATGTGCGTTATCCCATTTTATATCGCAGACCAGAAAAAAAGATATGACTTCTAAAGCTACTACGTTATAGACAATACACTTTGTCTTCTTCTATTGCTGTTGTAAATTTTAAGTGGATGCGAGTGCTCTGCATGTCTGAACATCTTTGAATGTGAAGTAAACTGAATATACGATGAATTTAAATCTGTTGTGGAGTATGGAAATGCTAGTAGTCTGTATTCGTATGAAAATAAGATGCTTACTACCAAGACAAGAGAGGAATGATGTTGATGACAGGCAGGAGTAGGAAGCCAAAGGAATACGACGGAATGAGGAAAATAAACGACGTTTTGTTTCAGGCTTTAAAGTAACAATAAATAAGGTTAAATACGACGACAATACCCATTGAAACGGAAAACTGTATTTATTTCCTTCTCTTTCTCTCCATATTATACTCTTTATTCATAAAGTGCATCTCTTCTTATAAGTTTACTTTAGTTGAACAACTTTGTTTTTTCTTCACATTCTCATTTCACTTAAGAGGAGTTGGAGCACATCCCATACATTATTCTCTTTGCTCTTCTTCTTAGTAACCAACCAACACAATCTCCCTAGAAGACAGTACAGCAGTTACTCTTTTTTATTTCCCATCACCGTCATTCCCGTGTCGTCATTTCTATTCTATAATGGCTTAGTTACGAGCCCTTAAGGTAGCATTTGCTATCAATTTCAGTGTCAAACTTTCTTTTCATCACTTCTACTATCAACAATGCTAGAACATAATGTCGTCGTACTTGCCTCGCATGATCCTATTTTTCTTGTGTGGATTTTTATTCTTCTTCTTTTTTACTATTTCATTGTCTTTATGTTTCTTTAAAGCCATGATCCCGTATAATACTTATTCTTCGTTTACTCTTCGTGATCATGCCAAGAAAGAAGAGAGGATAAAGTAAATAGGGAAGTGATGACAAACATCATTATTATTATTATTTTAATGCATGCTTCCTCACACTTCACCAATCACCCAACAACTTTGCCTTGCACAGCAACAAGAAAAGAAGGAGAGAAAAAGATATAAAAAGTGCTAAATCTTCTTTCTTCTTCGTCCTCTTATTATTTCGGGGAATATAATGCCTTCGTGCACAATTCGGGTCTTATCTTGCATTATTATTATATTTGAATCCTCCTCTCATCATCAAACCCATGCATCACCAGTTCAATCTGATTTTCTTCTCACAATTTCATCTTCTTCTTTCAGTTCGCCCACAGCTAAAATAACAAAGTGAGTTGCAGATCGCAAAAGACAAAAAAATACAAGTCTTGTGTGGAACCAAGAAAGCGTATTATCGCACAATACTTATTATTATCCCATCTTTATATATTTATATTATCTTAATCTCTATATGATTTTTTTTGTTTTCTACTGTGAATGTAATGATACGACTCTATCTGTCATCAAGCCAGTAATAGCAATAACAATGAAAGGCACGGTGGCACCACCATCACTGCCGCGTTGTGTGTACGTGTGACATTTTTTTAAATGAAGAGAAAGAGACACGAAAAAAAAGTTATTGGTTTCGGGAATGTGGTAACGCCTTGTCTCGTGTAGCAAACTTTTTATTATCCACAAAATGCGTACCACAATGACATTATATGGCCAGGCAGGATGACAACGCTGGCGGTGGTAGTAGTGGTGCGCTTCAACAAATAAGCTCCTGCTATACCACTGCGGTAACATCATTACCTTGCAGTGTCATATTGGCAAGTTACTGTCTTACACGCTGACAACGGAATCTCCTCTCATGGGAGACCGTTATGGTCGTCCTGTGGGTGCAGTGTGCTCTTTCTACTCCACCACTCACTCCCCTTTTCTCGCTTGTCATTGTCACCTAAATAATAATGCTTTGCTAACTCCATCCAGATAATATGGTTTACAGGGATGATATGATGAGGCTGCTGTCGGTAGAATAGAACGTATACGCTCTATGGCCTGACAAGCAGGGCAGAGTTCATGGTCGCATCGCAGAAGTATAAAGATGAAATCATAAAAAATCATTGCATTACTTGGTATATCGTAATGAAGATTAGTATAATGGATCTGGATTTATGGAGATTTACAGAAATATATCTATAATTTGATGAATGGGCTTCCTTATACTAAAATTTAACCAGAAGTTTAAAAAAACAATGACAATCCTATTATCATTTTCATCATAGCTTTTATAATGAACAACTTGGAATTATTAACTACGTTTTTTTCAAATGATTTATCTTTTTTTATTCACATTTTTCCCTTGGAATTATTTACATGCATTGGGTCTTAAATTGGAGAAACAAAAAGCTTTATTATGCATACATAGATAGGTATATGAACATTTGAACACAATTAAAGTGATACATTGTTTTGTCTACTCTGCTACACGTTTTCAGCATTAAACCTAAAAATTACAATGCAGTGCAGTAAAATGCCTAAATAGAAGGTGTACTACTAAAACACACATGGGCTTTGTGTGCTCAAAAACAACAATAAAAATTGTATAGTTGTTTTCTTGTAACTTTACTCAAAGTTTTAGGATTATAGCAGGGTATACATAAAATTGGATGACGACGATTAGTGAAGAAAACAAGACAAAAAAACACATGTGTTCAGATGTGCTCGTCTTTTTGTTTATTCTTCGTTGTTTGTCGTCCCTTTCTGCCTTGTCCTGTTTCATTGGACCTAGTCATAAACATTTTTAAGCTGCATGTTGTTGTAGCATACCAGCATATTGTACTAATTTTCATTTCCATTATTCTTCTCATTCGAACAATTTACTGCGACAGAAGCATCAAATAGCATGAAAAATCAATTTCAAATTGTAAATATTTTTATTAGTCTTCTTGAAGATCTGATCATTACTTAAGACGATGACGATGATCTCATTCTGTTCTTTATTAGAAATTAGTATAAAGCCAAAAGAAAAGAACAATAATTCCAGAAAGTATGTTATTATCTTCATCAGCACGGCTTGTTATTCATTAGAGAGGTTCTCCTTTTCGACAGTATTTATTATTTCTTGTTCCAACAACAGACAATTTTTACGTTGTTAAGTTGCAGAGGAGTGGTAGATTGGAACGATAATACAGAAAAACGAAAAGGAAGAAGGAGAACAATACTGGCCATTGTACTGCGTATATTTATATGTGCATACTACATATATCCTTATAATATGATGCCCTGTCTTACTTATTTACAGAAAAATATTATTGTCAGAGGATTGGAGTGAACAGAGAGAACTGAAAGTCCTGAAGAGAGATAAAGAACAATAATATATAAAGAATAATGAGGAGGAGAAGAGCAACAGACAGACAAAAAATAGAAAAGGGAATGAAAACTTGTTGGTATTGCCCGTAAGGAAGATAATGATAATAACAAATAAAGAACAATAAAAAGAATTATTTTTATTCCATTTCCTTTTCCTATACCTGCTCTTGTTATTGGACTTATCAGTGACCTGATCTGTGCTCTGCCTGCATACACATTTTATATGCATTTTTAAAGCATACATAATATTTGTATAGGTGATAGGTTCACAATAGAATATCATATCATATTTTACAAGCTACAACATGAAATTCAGTGCAGTGATATCCCAGTTTCCGCAGCTTCATTCAGCATTTCAATGATACATTTTTCACCGTATCGCAATACAATCACAATCACACCATAACAACAATAGCAGCAGGAGTAGCAGTGGCATGAAGAGAAATATCAAATGTTTCAGAGTATCTATCTAACATCGCAATCGTCGTTTTTTGTGATCTCGATCTTATAATATTCTGATGTTGGTGTTGTATTATCGATGCTGAATAATTCTAAAGAAAGAAAAAAATGAATAGGAAAGAATAATGGTACGGATGGAATCTGAATCAGAATTAAACCGGACGAGACGACAAAAAGAGAGACCCTTTTTGTTCAGCTGAACATCGCCAGTAGCAGAGAATGTGATGAATGATGGTTATGATGACGAATACTGGAACCAGAAAGATGGATATAAAAAGAAACAAGGTAAATTGTGAAAGATCGGCCCTTGGTACAAAAAATTAACATTTCAAATTGATGCTGGAGCTGAAGATTTGCCGGTCATGCAGAAAGCTAGACTAAATATGAAAATTTGCGCATCTAAATGTAATTTAAGTTAAGTGAGATATGATATGTTAATATAAGTTCAACAATAAAATATTATTACTACAGTGGCCATTGTCACTGCTTATTGAAATCGAAATCACACTATACAAGAAACATCAAGAAGACCAATAACCTTTCTAAAAGCTGCTGTCCGCTGTAAAGTTATATACTCCAAAGTTGAATATTAAGTAACGTCAAGTACAATAGGGATTACTCATATGACCACGTTCAATGTTCAAAGTTTATATATTGCCCATCGGACCTTACAACAGTATAATTCCACATCAGCAAAAGATATTTCGTCATCCAGTTAATATTTGTAAGGAGTAAGGAGTCACACAATGGTATAAATACACTTAGCAAGAAGAAGAAACGAAGCCATAAATGTGTGATTTTTGTGGATTCTTTCTTTAAAGGTACAACTGGCTGATCCAGTCAAATTATTGTTATGTTAACTAACGAAGAAGAAAATGGGCCTGGAGCAGACAATACATTTTGTTTCAGTTAAACAAATACTAATACTGATAGGTAGAGAACCATGTCTGAAGACATTAAATACTAGGACAAACGTCGCCACATAAAGTTATAGAACATTTACCAGTAATCAATATTGTTAGCACAGTAACTTCAGAGCATAACAATGCAATGGAATCGTTTTTTCTTAGCTGAAAATGACTCATCGCACGACAGGCTACACACAGCTTTCTAATGTTCTGTTTGAAGTTCACTTTTTCATTTCTAGTTAACCTGCAAACTTGGATAAGAGTGGTACAGGCTACCTTAGTAGGATAAATGGTATTACGCGTAAGCTGTGATATAAATATGTATACTACAATTTATGGAATTTCCAAGTGCCAATTATCAGTGAAGTTAAGATAAATATGTTGCATGGATCTCAACATTTGGCTGCATCTACGCAATTATTGTTGCCCTGTAAAACTAAATATCTGGCTTTATAGCATAGTTCATACTATATTTATATACCCACCTATTTGTGAATTTAGGAAAGATCGATCAAGTGCAAACGGAGGAAACAAAAGTACTTCCCTCAAGAGCTATTGCGATGGAATACGATGAAACAAATGAATCCCTTTGCATTGAATTTCTATTTACCAAAATATAATGATGATGATGCATATTTTTTATAAGCCTGTTGTTGTTTTTGTTGGTTGAGTTATTTTTTGTTGGAAAAGGTAGAGGGGTATAGTTCGGCTGGGTGCAAAATAAAAGCTGCTGCATAAATAAATTAATAAAATAAAAGAGTACTTTTCACGATAAAAACATAAGATCTTGATCAACATTTTCTCATCTTCACTTCTTCATCATCAAACACAGAATTCCAAAGAGTACGCACTGCTGTCGTTGCGTTCTTGTTGATGATGATGATAAATAATAATAAGGAGGATTATTGATAAAGATCTCGACAGGCAAGCAGAGAGAAACGAAAGAGTAAATACTATGAACAAACCACAAATTTATTTATTATTATTATTATTTTAGACGTTCTTATCCTGATTGCAAGCAAACAGTCTTCATTCCATTCTGAATTCAATACTTGAAAAAAAAAACTTTTAGTGTTGTTATCACCGTCATCGTCGTTTCCATTGTGAAGTGCAGTTGTAGGGGAAGTCATTGAGCCAACATGCATTTTTTAACAAGCAGTAGAAAACAAGTGAAATTGAAGAGGCGGAAAGAATAGGAAAAGGAGGAACCTACAAATAATGTAAACCACCATCATATTTACTATATGCCATATGCACTTTGAATAGGATTTATGCTGTTTTAGTTGAAGAATAAGAATATGATGAAGAAAAAGAGGCACCCACTTTTAATTTCATCATCATACAACAATATTTCACTACAAAAGGCCAACAAAACAACCAACTTTTTCTTCGTTTGTTATCTTCATTTGCCTTGTTTAGTGTACAGAGCAAGAGAACAATATGATACTCGAAGCAAGACAAAACATCGTGGATGTCATCAGAAATAAGAGAAGATACAGAGAGAAGTAGTTAGGAATACAGCTAGATATTTTTACTATTGTTTGTGTATTTGAACTGAAATGAAATAATAAAAAATGTTGGATTTCTTCTGATGAATATGATGATGACTACGATTATAATGATGGTGGTTTAGTTTATATCTTAAAATTACGAGAATCGACTCTATGTAAAAGTAGTTTAGTGATACAGGGTAGCAGTAGTAGTGGCAGCGCTCATTTTACGAACCAACAACAACCGATTATCCTCTTTATTTCCTAAAGTAAAATGGAAAGGCTCGAGTAGAGTGAATAAGATGTCGAAGTCATTTTTATTTTACATATTTGCTTTATCTTTCTTGACATCGTCAGGATCATTAGTTTAGCTTAGGTTATCTAAACTTTTTTTGTTACAATTGTACATATTGTAAACAATATGCTTTAAAACTCATGGGACAGAATAATAGCAATCACTCGCTTTTATTGTAATCTTCTATGCTTGCTATTATGACTTGGTTTTTAAGTGCAGGAAAAACATAGGTACATATACATACGACCATTATCGTTTTTTCCAGATTGAAAACAGTGGAAGCATAATCCAACTTTTCCAGCTTATTTAGTTTCAACAGACGCATTGCATACGAATAGGAATATTCATTTACAAAATCGTCGTCAAGTATATCTGCGTATCTTTTAGTTCATGTCGATAAGCTTATTCTTATGACTACGACATACAGTCATGCCTGCGGACTAAAAAGCTGCGTAATTTGCATGTTTGGCCTGTTACAAATGAAACTCTATCAAAACTCATGCATATAATCTTAATTGTCTCTTGTTCTTGGCTAATTATCTTTGGCTGGAACAACGACATTGAACACGTTGGCCAACGTTTTGTTTAGCTGTTGTAAAAAGCAAAAAAGCATGTCATGAATACTCGAGGTTAACATGGCACCGCCAAAAAATAATCCAAGCCAAACAAAGTGAATACCATTTTTAGCGCCTAATCGTATCTTATCAATTACGAGCATTTGATTAAATCATATGAGAAAGCTAGAATGACTGGATGAAAAACTGATTCATATCATACAGCCGTTTAGTAAAATGGCTTTGTTAACACAAGAAAATAGCAAGCCAAAAATGTATTATCAAGCGACCTGGATAAAACGTCAGTACTTACAATGCTAACGATGTCCACTATACCCCCAACCGGTCAAGTTTTTGTGTCAAGAGGATAGCACGATCCGTCATTCACAAGGCACGACACACACTCGCACGAAATTCACATGCATCAAACGTTTCACTTTCTTATGTAGCCAGCGTCTTAGCGCTTTTCCAATTTATAGAATGGTTGTCACAAGTAAATGAAAGTTATCAGCCAATACACCCGACAAACGTGTAATTACAACTTGTAGCAGAACTTGCAATGAAAGTAACATAGTTGATTGTATTTGAAAGCAAAAACACCTGAGACCAGAGTTACCAGAGCACACATCAATAAAACAATGATTTCATATGAATAAATAAATACTTATTATTTGATCCACCAACTAACGAAAGTATATGATTGTCTCTCCACATTAAATAATCCAAGTCCTTCACACTGGCAACCAAATCTCTTTTTTTAAACCGTTCAAAGAAGCAATTCACTGATACCGTTTCTATTTATGGGGCATTGAGAGAACACAATATATATTTGTGCACAATACACAGTCAAAAGAAGAGCAGGGGAAAAATCTGCGTTTCGCAGGAGTTTTGGTAATGCACACACACTCTCTCACACGAGGAAAGTATAATATTATCGCTGTTGGCTCTGGCAGGCTTTGCCTTTGCTCTGGTTTTTCTACTGAAACTCTCGGCCTTCACGTTCTCGTATAGCACGACTGACAGTCAAGTCAGTTGAGGAAAGAATGGGACGGAGAGAAAAGAAAAGGGAAAAAAGGAGCAAAGTGAACAGAGAGAGAGTTGAGAATTGAGATTGTGTTCTGTTATTCGGTAGAGAAGGAGAAGAAGCAAAACTCACACAGTAGTAGTCTCACAGTTTTTATGCTTTACAATTCTTTAGTAAAAACTAATACTCTGTTACCAGTGCTTCTGACGACTGTTGTGTTATATGTGTACTTTGTGTATCTCGTCACATCATCATACAAACACACACACAAAATGCTATCATCACAAACGGCACAACCACCACCACCGCACTA
Source organism: Entomobrya corticalis (assembly GCA_034694325.1). NCBI lineage: Eukaryota > Metazoa > Arthropoda > Collembola > Entomobryomorpha > Entomobryidae > Entomobrya > Entomobrya corticalis. Next base: position 4,467 of record JAQFYG010000637.1, on the reverse strand, counting down.
CCATCGTCTTCTTTATCGTTTATGCCGTGGTTCTCTTCTTTCTGTTCTCTTGTTGTGTATTGGGTTATTCTATAGGGAGGCCGGCTTTTCCTTTATTATCTTGATCACACAACTACGCGTTGAGTACTGTGTTCTCTTTGAGACTGCTACTGCCACACAACATTATTACTATTATTACGACTACGATGATCATCTTGATGCTGAGTCCCATGTACCACGGGGTTCGTCTTTTACTGACTTACTTGCATTATTGTGCATGATGTAAGTAATTTCACTGTTAACAATCAAAAGAAAAAAAATGAGCAGGGAATATATACAGAGCTCTGGAGCAAGAACGGTAAAGGAAAGCGTAAAAGTGAACAAAAGTTGTAATGAGAATGGTGTGCACTGCTGTATAAATGGGTAATATAAAGAATAACCCTAATAACACCCTGGAAAGCACACACCAATCACTTAAACCATTATAATTATCAGTAGATACTTTGCCCTTGAAATCAAAATGCACTGTTGAATTTGATGAGAAAACAAAAAAATAAGAAAAATGTATATTTTGTTTATAACAACTGGATTTTAAAAATTGGCTTAGAGTTTTCTTAACATTAATTTTATTGATACTTTCCTTTGATGTATGAATATACCTTCTTTGGTCGGTTCAGTTCAGTGACTGAAAAGTGTGGAGATTTCTCTGATATTCAAAGATTTTTTGGTTGTTGCAGTTTTCAGGAGGAGTTATGATTATGAAGAATAGGATATAGGAATCAAAATATGATTTTTCTGTTTGCTTTCTTACTTGCTACTTGTATTTTTATTTTGTACAAGCGATATTTTGATAGAAGATGAAGATGAATTTGGCTAGATGCCAGACCGAATTGCTTAATATAACAGAAAATATGATTTTATGTAAGTACGGAAATATGTACATATTTTTAAAAGCATATATCGGAATCCCGTGAAAATGCAATCATCAATGATTTTCACTTTCATTCGAATACCTGGTCAAAATTTAACCGTGTAAATATTATTACTTATATAATGCGAGCTTGATAACTTAATAGCTCACAAGAAAATTATATGCGACCACTAATCAGTATACCAAGAAACGGGACACTTGAAATATTAGCAATTTTCACACATAAATAGAGATTCACGATTGTGAATTGATATAAGGAGAATCAATGTGCCAAATGTCCACACTATACACACTTTCATTTCCTCGTCATTATCAGCGTTTATAATAAATGCACCAAATCAATGTTGCAAATACAGCCCGTAGCGTCATCGCCACAACTGCATTCAAATTCGCCAGTTTCGCTTTCCAAATGCACATGCATTAGTTGCACACACGTACGCACTTATTTAGCAAGTTTGTCTACTGTATAACTAAAGGCATGCGAATAGTGCAAACTTGCAAAGTGGAAACATATTTTAACTAAAGAACCGGGAGAAGTCGTAGCAGAAGCATCAACAGAAGACGATAAAAAATAACTGAGGTAAATAAGGAGCTGCTGGTAAAAGGAGAACGAGTTGCAAGATGCAAGAGAGAAGAAGAGTCTCTTATTATAAACCAGTCAAAGATGAGAAAAAGATGATGATGAAGACGTTGATGATATGTAGCGTTGCATGGCATTGGCATCCATCGTGTGCATCATATATTCCTTGTGTGTAGGCATGTCGTTTACATTTTACTCTCAATAATATTTTATGCACTCCAATATTGCTGCACGATGATGACAAGGCATGGCTTTATATATATTCCAATGTTTTCATCAGATAATTTTGAAATGTTATACATATAAAATTCTGCTAAAGGCCGCTTGGATCAAATCACGTAAAAGATTATACCAATGCAGAAATGATGAGACTATGTATCTGTCTATCTATTCATGTATCTGCATTCATTTTCAACTTTATGCGGCTCCCTATTCCACTTCAAATTCCACTGCTCAATTCGCCTCACTTTTCCTTTTTGCTTGATTATGTGGTTCTTGTAGGAAGTCCAGTCCATGCCGTCTTATCAATCACTGCACCTATGTTAAAGTGAATGAAATTTACATGGATATCATGGCTATCTGTGTTTTCTCAAACTTCAAAATAATGTATTCTGGAAACAATGGAATGGGAGCAGGACCGTGAGAGAGATAAAAACGGGAAATATCATAGTATTCGGATGATAATGCTAGAAACGGAGGCATAATGGGAAAAACAGAGGAAACCAGTTTACCAGTCCGTTACTCACCAACTAAACTCAACTGAGCAAGCACAAATAGTAATAACAATGTCATTGTTGTCGTCAACAAGTACATGAGGGATGGAAAACATAGCGATACATTATTTTATCATTTTCCTTTTTTGCTTGCTCTTTTACTTGTATTTTCTCTTCTGTTTCTGCCTTCTGGAAAGTGTAACAAGGGCTGTTTCTGTGTGCAGTTATGGTGTAGAGGAATAGGTTTTTACTTGAAATTTTTAAATATTCAATATGTGTGATCTTTTGTTGTTGTTTCTTCTTCTCCTGTTGCTGATGCTATTTCCTCATCCATCATCATCATGTGTTTGTCTAAGGTCCCTTATGCAGTTGTGGCAACAGAGATGAAAATGATGACGATATATATGTTAAATGTTAAGAAAAAGGAGTTCCAGCTCCTCTCTCCTTCTCTTAAACTCGATTCCTCCTTCCATTCACCAACAACAATGTAAAGAAGAAACCCGTCTGAAAAACTGAAGTTGTGCAAGAAAAAACTAAAATATACACGTAAGACAGGAGGAGGACAATACATTAGCAATAAATGTGGTATATGCTACAATTATATATATATTTTTCTCTCCTCTGAACAGTTTTATTATATTTTATAATAATAGGTTTTAGCTGGTAGCTATCTCTAACAACTTGTCTCTCTATTTTATGCTGTTCGTATCTATATATAATGTATATTTTTTAAATGTTACGTAAGTTTAAACATTGAAAAAAGGGACAAACACACGAGAATAATTAAGAGCAGAAACCGGTAAGCTTCTTGGTCGTCTTTTTTACGAGACGAGAACGGGAACAATATTAAACTACTTTTCTTTCTTCTTCTCTCCCTTTTTTCAGTAATACAACTCTCAACAATGGTTTCCATTGTTTACCATCACGATATGTGCACTCGTCGATGTTATATATATTTATATACATTTAATATTTTGCTTGCTATGGTAGTGATCCCTTCAAGTCTCTTTCTCTCTTTTTACTCCAATCTGGACTGATTGTAGGCAAACTGCAATGTGTTTTCACGTTGTCTATTTTCCCCTTCGCTCACCCTACAGATTTTTTCGCCTGGAAGGAATACAAGATGATTGTGATGAGGATGACGACGATGCCTTCCTCTATGCCTTTTGGGTGCCTTTTCTTTAAACAGTGACCAAAAAGGAGAATTTCTTCAACCACCAGGTTATTTCCCAGCGTAAGTACACACATATGGCATGGGAATAATATCATCATCGTCATAATATAAGTAACAGCTACAGAAAAAAGAGTACCAGTCTCACTGAATCCATTTATCCATTTGTCCTGCACGCATCACCACAGACACACAAGAGATGAAATCCATTTTCCATGTGTGATGCTACTCATTGCTGCTGCTCATGTGATATTTATTTCTAAAGAATAAGAATAAAAGCGGACAACAATGCCTCGGTCCTCTTTTCTTTATGACAATAATGTCTCTCTCTGTCTCTATTTATATTTATAAGGACACCAAGAGACAGAGAGAAAAAGAGATTCCTTTATCATACATTTTTATTCCTTTCACGTTAAAGTTTTTGCCTGATCCGATCTCATTGTTCTTCTTCTCTGATCAGACAAAGGAAAAATAAAGAGAGAGAGAGGAGAGAAGAAAAGAAATTTCATTCCCGCATGTATGTAGCATTAAATCTATGTGTTGTCTGTGCATATGGAACTGATATGATATGAAATGATAACGCTTTGTGAAATGACAAACAACAAAAGAAGCATCATAACTAAAAATAATGCAATGTATTGCGTAGTAAATAAGTGGAGTTGCGCACTCTTCCACAAATACCTGCCTCGGGAAGATGTATATTTTTATACTTTAGAGCGGCCGAGCACTTTTTATACTTTACTTAGCTTAATGGAACCCAAACAATGGGAAGAATGTGGTAAGAAAGGTGGAATAACAATGCAACGAAAAATGCTACACTGGCAAAGAATAAAAAACCTTTTTATTCAACATGGAATTATTCTATCGTTGTTATCATTATCAAATAGACCAAGGGGCATGCATAAAAAATGTAGACATTTAATGTATTCTCAGTTACGCCTGTGTGAATGCTTTTTTTTATTCCTTAGTTTTTTTGCATGAACGCATCTTCTTCTTAAGAAGATCTACAATTTACACTACAAATGAATTGTTACATTTTCAACTAAAGTATTTTTTGTCCTACTTCAGAATAAATTTGACTAACTAGATAGGC
>JAQFYG010000636.1:0-26711 GCA_034694325.1 Entomobrya corticalis | reverse complement strand
ATATAATACCGTAGTTAGGAAATTAAGCTTTTATTGCTATCAGATGGGTTTAATCATAATTAATGTTTAATGTGTAGGAAAAATTCTGCAAATTGTGTCCCTGCATAATTTTCCTTAAATTTTGGAATAAAAAAGCACAACAAAATTGCAACAAACAAAAATTTTCTGCATGCTTCCTGCCCTCTCGATAGGTTTTACACATAAGTTGTAACTGTAAGTGTATATTGTCAATTCTTTCTCAATGTCTTATGTATTTGAACTTGAACTTTGGTCAGCAATATTTTACATCCAAACTGCATATTGACTTTAAAATTTTTATATCCGTAACCTTGTTGAGATTTATTAATTTAACTTGGAATGTTTGGCAAAATTCAAAAAATATGATTGGAGTAATTATTTGGTCAAGGTCCCGCCGGTCCCAGACAACATACATATGGTCCAGAAGAATTATATATGAACTAGATAAAAAAAGAGAATTTAAGCTATTAATATCTAATTGCAATGCTAATCATGACAACTATTTAACCGTCTTCCTGATATTTTCGATATACCTATTATATATGGCATTTTACTTGTTTTGGCCTAAAATGTTGATAATAATATGTAGGTAAGTATTATAATTTCCAGAATATCGACAAGGGAGGGCAATAATAAGCAAAGCATCTGCACATGGTGGTGATTTGGTGATCTACAAATCATTCAAGGAGTTTGTTGGATTTTTTAGATCGACAGCATGTAATTATGCTGTCACGGAACTGCCTTGCGACTTGAATATCAGAACACACCAAAAATGCATCAGACATGTCTACAGATGGGATTACAAGTTGTTGAAGAGATTTTTAAAAATCATAAAAATGTTGTTGATGTACATGCTTTACATTTGAATGGTTTTTACCAGTGTAAACGTATATATACCTACTACTACCACATTAATCAATATGCAAATTGTATTTCAGATACGTCGCGGCGACTAGTCCATGCCCAATTGTGGATTTACAGGATAGTTATAGATGGACTTTTAATGACAGATAAAGAGTCCAATGGCCATTTGTCTTTCTTTTTTTTGAGAGAAAAAATCATTAACTCCTATTAGCACACATACCCAAAGAGCCTAACAAAATTATTTACGCATAAACAGTCATCATTATAAACCCAAATAGAAAAATCGAAAATGGTTTAATTCTCTATTTTACCGATGAAATGCGCGTGTATTTACTCCAGCTTTCAAGTACATAGTACAAATTCTCACCACGGTAAATATTTATTCATCTACGCAAACCCCTTGTTTGCATTAACGTTTTGAATGTGCTCAACTTGCGTAACGAAAGTGAATATTAGCTAGAAATAAGTAAATGTAGTCTGTGTCTGCAGACTTAGAGGTCAATGATTGTAGCGTCGCTTGCAAATCAATAATGAACGCTAATATGTCAATATTTTTGCACGTCGTGCAAAAAAATATAATAAAAAAGTAATGTGGACCTGGAAATGAATGAGCATGATGGGGTAGGTACACCTTTTCCCCAACAAATGATTTTGACAGTTGTAATAATAAGATTGTCTGAGCGATCGGACCCAGACGGAGTTTGAAAGAATCAAAGACATGACCCCAAATGAAACGTCATTCTTCCCTTTAGTTATGTAGAGAAAGAAGCAAGTCATCAACTATCTTCATAATTATCTTGACATTCACACTATAAAAAAGTTTTTTCGTGGTAACCTTATCTGTTCCTCTATTGTGTCATTCAAATCCATTGAAATATTTATTTGACGCATGGATAGAGCGTATATGAACCGTATCTTTTGCTTCATTTGACTTGGATGGATGGCATGAGTTGCCAAACGTTTTCGTCTGGTGTTGTAGCACCTTATTTTTATTTATTTGCTTTTTAAAAGAAGAAAAACCTCAGAGAAAAACCGAAAAATGATTTTACAGACACTATTGTTAGTTTTGCATTGATGTAGAGTGGATTGTTGTATTCTGGGGATTCCCCTGTGATAAATCTTCAATAGAGTTGTATATAGGTATACCTGATCTTCTCGTCATCATGGACAAACTAAGATAAAATGCAAAAATGACATCTACTACGATATTAAATCATTGAACACTTTATTCCTTATAGTTAGGCATATTATGTATTATGCTTCTTTATTGCTCCCTGACTCCCTACTTTATACATCAGTACTTAAGAGGCTAGGTACTAGTTATAATCTCCATCTTTTGCTGTTAGTTGATCAACAGGATCATTAGTGAAAACATTCATTTACGAAACCAGGAATACCGTTTGAATACTTCCTATATAATAAGTACCTATCGGTAAGTACAATGACAACAAACACTACCAACACCTCTTTTGCAAAATGTACTGACGTATTTTGCGTTTCGTTAAATAATATGCTGCCCATGCTTTTTCGTGATTTGCGAACATAACAGCTATCTTTTTTGCTTGTTTTTCTGCTGCTATAATGCAAAAATTCCTTTCAGTCTTCTTTTGTGATAATGATCGTTTCGCTAATGTCTTTCTGAGAAGCGAAGAAAGAAACGGAGCTTAGATTTTGCAGTAGTATTCATTCGATGACATTGTTTTGTTTGCAACATTATCTATTTATAACACTTTGATGGTTAGCACAGAAAAGTTGGCAATTGATGACGACATTCCAACTTTAAAAAGTCATCACAAAAACTGACATAAGATATGTAGGTATGTAAACAATAATCAAAAATGCCATAATAATATTATGATATGTAGGTAATAATACAAGTACAATTGAAAATTAATAAATCAACTACACACGTGCATATCCCAGACCATCTAACCACCGAATTTGAACGTTTTATTGAATCTGGGAATATTATTGGTTTTATATTTCATTTGGCATCAAATTAAAAGAGATGGGTGCAGACAGACAGAGGCGCAGAAATGATTTCGTATCGTTGGTTCGATTACTTTTATAGCTGTAAGGAACACAGGAGCAGATTAGTCGAATAGCGTACAATATTGTACACGTGAACTACCTGCTGACCTTCTTTTTTTCTGATAATGAGTTTGTTGAAAACAGGGAGATGAGAATTATAATAATATTTGGTTGGACAGTGGTTCATCTCAACTACATATATTTTCTTTTTTATCAATATATTATTATCCGCTTTCTTTAAGACATGAGCAACAACAGTTATTCTGAAAAAGACCACAAGAAAAAAGGATGTCTGATGAAAAAAATTGGGAAAAGCAAATGAAGAAACTAAAGGTTCATTCAATTCAACAACCCAAAATTATAGATCAGTAAACCGACAACGAAGTTCACCGGGTCCTGTATATTTTTTTTTGTTTCTTCCGAAAACATTGCTTATTGCTATAAAGTTATAAGGTTTGGAGAATCAGAGGGTAAACCAAGTTACATTTTCTGTTCACTTTTTTTGTATATTTGTTAGTGTGAGTAGCGAATTAAATGGTCAATGGTGCTGTAGAATAAACGTGTCATTTTCATTCTCACCAATAATTTGATACCTGTGTGTTATGTTTTTTAAAATTCTTACTACAATATGAAGGAAAACAACAATAAAGTATACACACAAGGTTATTTTCCTCAGATATTTTCAACAAAGAGATGGTTGCAATAATTATTGAATAAGTATGAGAATGTTTATATATCATGTATTGAGACGAGAGCAAATAGGAGTAAAGTAGTATCAGTAATTTTTAGTCTTTCTTTGTTCATTTCTGTCCAATACTTTTGTAGTTTCGACATTTTAAATCTTAAGAATATAATCACGCAGGTGCATTCCCCGCCACCAACGGTTCAATCTGTTCATAAATGAGGTGAAAGGCTAACAGCTTTTTCTCTTCGTTTACAATTCCTGTTCATATCTCATGATGCCATTTGCTCAAGTTCGTCGTGTCCTTCCTTAAGCCGTTTTCGACTTCTTCTCGCGCTGCAGACACGACATAACTTTTATTTACGTAAGCAAAAAAAGTCTGTAGACGGTTACCTGTAAACAAGTACATTTAATAATAAACACAGTCAAAAAAATCCAATCCTTCGCTCATCCATTATCTTTAAAAACAGTGATTACAGATCCCATCTTTTCAAGCAAATTTGGTCCAAAACTAAAAGTTTACAACAATTATATGTATATAATATTTTGTTTACAACTTAAAAGCAACGGTGTCGAATCAAATGATTGAAAGATTTATTTAATTTTACGTAGTTAATCTTGTAGTTCTCTAACCTTATCTTAAGACTGCATGAACTCCCTCAAACATTCCAACAAATTTCACTTGCATAATAGGCATATAGACTAGATTGTATATTTATAAAAAATGTGCGTATATTTTTTCTCGATATTAAATTTTTATTGTTTCTAACGGATTCGATAATAATGCTGCTTTTCCACAAAATAAATGCTGTGATTCTGTTAATATGTATAAGCGTCAAGTACTTAAAAATGCACTAAAACATTTAATTATCAATTAGTGATTACCTGAATAAAAGATGTATTTACTCCATCCTCCAAAAGCTCTATCCAAACTCCAAATATTGCATCTTTTAGAAAGAAACAAATTGCTCATAAAAACAAAAAGACATTACTATACTTCCACAGCAATTAGTTAATTCCGAATTTGATGATTCTGAAAACTTGTGTAAAAACGATACGCAACAGAAAGAATATTAGCGATGTGATAAGGAACGGAAAATTCCTGTGTGCAAAACTAATAATATACAGGTTCCTCATACTTTTACAAGAAACTCCAAATGATCACGGCGAAGTGAATAGATAGCGCATATATACAATCTCAAGATTTGTGCATTTTGAACAAAAAATACCTGCAGAGAGAGGTAAGGTTATCATTATTTTTTTGGTAATAATACGAGATCCGTGAATAACGGAAAAACTAAGAAATGACATAATAAAAAGGCATAAGTGCAAACATTCATACATATACTTAGGTATATAGCAAAAGCTAAAAGTATCCTTCCACCGATTGCATAGGTCTCTGTGCCTGACCGACCTCCACTACAAAACAGAGTTTCACTCAACATTTTTGCCATGTAATAACAATATAACCATGATGATAAATAATATAATGTGCTTTTTTCTTTCTTCCGAACTGTGTCTGTTTGCATGCACGGGATTGTTTAGTTTTTGCGATTCACATTATTGCCCTTTTCAGATTGGCAGAACGAAAAATGCTTGTTATTCTGTGAGTCGTCTTCAACAATTGTACCGCCTCGTCATGAGCTCGCTAAATCTACCCATTTTTTATTATTATTACAGATTGATGTGTGCCGGTGTGTGATCCAGTCATAATCATAGTGATATATACCCAATATGCAGACATATAGTCAGGACGACTATTTGTGATAATACGTGACATATTATGCTCATTGTTTACTGGTTTGGTGTAAAAAAAACGACGAAACGGCAACGGCAATACTATATAATCCACGAACATTGTATAATATCATATTTATGTCAATTTTTATTTTCTTAAAATGTATAAATCTATTTGTTTCTGAATTCGCATGCATGGTGCTAAAGGGATATGAGCAAGCTCATTTATAGTATATTACCTATACTCCCTATTACGGATGCTATAGTTATTAGTAGTTATTGAGAATTTTAACCTGTTTGTATTCAACACATAATGACTGAGTTTGTCTGCAATACTGCAAAAGACGTTCATTTTTTGTATCAACTATGATTTGTCCCGAATCCGATGGCTGAACTGTGGGGATGATTTCGACACGGCCAACAATTAATTTGATTTGGGTCGTGCACCCTAATATCTCTTGCTTCGCTCAACAATTTGCCATGAAGAAAGGCTCCACCTTTCATCAAATTTAACAGCTTTGCTTCTTTGACACAGGAAATACATCATACTAATAAGCAACAATATATTATATTGGTTTACAATTTTATTGGAGAATTCAGTTTTATTGTTACTTTGTTACGTTAAGTTACGTTCTTTTCTCGGCGCGTCCTCCTCCTCCTCCTGGGAAACTGTGTTGAAGATTGGATGACAGGAACGTGAAATCATTGACACATTCACTTGTCAGTGTCAGCATTAATCATGGTGATAATCAAAAAAGTTGCATTGTTGCACAATGTATGATGATGATGGTGTTGGTGAGGTGAGGACAGGCCATGCCAAACACATTTGAAGTAATATAATGTTAAATATTATGATGATAATGGTGGTAGTGTGATGCAGACAAGTCGACGTTTTTTGCATGATTTCGGCACGTCCTCGTCAAACAGAAAACGTGAATGCTAACGGACTGACTTATTTTCTTGTCTCTATTTATCTAACCAGAGAATATAGAAGGAAGAAGACAAGGATGAGTTGTGGTGAGAGAAAAAGACAAATCGACAGAAGAGAAAAAAGTGGCTCATGTATTGGTAGACAATAATAATATATAAAAGACGGGAAGGTAAAAAAAGATTGATCGGTTTTGCTAGAAAGATGGGTGATGAAGAAGTGTTATGATGCGGGTGCATCATCATCATCATCATCATCAGTTTCATTGTTACCATTTGTGGGTATCGGGTACGTGCCCGTGCCTTCTGTAAAGGTGATGATGATGCATGATTAGGCAGGGTAAAGATGACGCATTAGTGTACAAAGAAGTGAGGAGGACAAGGATGGATGGAAAAATCTCTTTGCTTTAGTTTAATATCGGATCTTTTGCATTGTTTGTTGTTATGCTTTCTGCAAATTGACATGTGCATTGTTGTTGGCGCATTATACGCCACAAAGGCAGTGGTGGTGATGATGATGGTGATAACGTTCCAAAGCAATCTGATCTTCTTGGCAAAGAAGTTTTTTGTTAAACCGCTTACATTTATAGTTCATCGCCGTCATTAGCAGTTATGACTGTTACATGCGTTCAATAAGTACTACTTACATAAATTAAAGGGAAAAGATATAAATTGTTTAGCAGGTCGTATACTTTGCAGCAGACATACCGGAGATCATCCTTCTTTCGGTTTCGTCGATCAGTGAGCAATCCTTTCTCTCTGTCGGCAACAGTTAGACTCGGTTCACTTCCAATCCGAAAGATCAACTAAACTTAACGAATTTTAGCAGCTCATCATCTAGTTAACTATGCATCACGAACTTCTTATGCCCAATAAGACTTCATTTAAATAGAAAAATCCGAATATATTTTTGTATGTAATGGTAATTTTCATATTTCTAAAGGACACGAAAGAATTTGTAAGAACATCTAAAGAATATGGTACATATTGTAAATGACAAATTTGGTACGTGCTGATGACTGAATTAGCATCAGTGGAATGCTAATTGCCTTCAAGTACAAAAAACCGGTGAAATGTGTGTCGATGAATGGAAGAATTAGCAGAACGGCGGCTTATTGTAGGAAACTTACACACACCCAGCCAGGAAATGTGACATTTGTGCAGCCAGCATTTCAAGATGCACTTAATCCAAAAGTCATGCAGCCTAGACCTGAGATATGCCAGATTTATTTATGTCGTTCTAGCTTTTTATGTATTAAAAAACTAATTTTATTTTAGTATTTCTTTTGCTTTTGCGCAGGACACGGACGGATGCAATGAATGAAGTTATTGGCCATCACGTTTTCATGTAAACGTCGTAAAAATAGACTTATTTTGGTAGACCTATTTTTGTGGTGTAGGTCACTGTTACAATATGCATGAATGGTTGAAAAGGGTATTTGATACTTGATAGTATTTTTTTACTGCTCGTTCATCTTTCAAATCCTTATAACAGGATTTTATTACTATTATTATCACAATGAAGAAATGTATCATTTACCAGCCACTTAAAAAAGAACAGGAAAATGGCAGTCTAATATAAGCTTATATATTTAACAAAGGTAGTAGGGTTCGTGGAACCTAAAATATAAATGCTTCGGCAATTAAAATATTTTCTAGGTGTTTTATAGCTTCTTGAAGTGCACTTTTATGTCACTGTGCCAACACCACCGGCCTGTTCATTTTACCGCCAGTAATGACTTCATGGTCCGTTAGTTTCCAATCCTAACCTGAGGTAGGAAAATGTGCAGTTACACAAAATAGCATGTTAGTCTTTCATGAGTTTTGCTCACTTTGAAATCCTGAAACTGAAACGGCTCCTGAAAGGTAGGAGTATTTTTTTCCATCGTAAACAGTAAATAATACTTACACATAAGTAGTTTCAGAAAACATGCCCTCTCTTTACTATTTTTTGCTTAACTTATCCCTCCCCCTACACGCGGTGGAAACAATTCATTACACCTGTAATTGTTTTAGTGAGACATCATCGTCTCAAATTGCCTGTATGCCTGGATGACAATGAAATGGAATTCATCTGAGAATTGTCTTGCTCACCTCTTACTATATAATAGCGGATGTTTTAAAATGTCTGTGAATTTCACTTTTTTGTTTTCTCTCTCAAGTATTACAAGAGACAGTTGAGCAACTTGTTAAATTGTAAAATTAGGTCTGTGAGACGCCATTAATTATGTGTCATTATTGTCTGTTCAATCTTTATTTTTGTAGTTCTTCTTTTACAGTGAAATGGTGAGGCGTAGAAATGGATGCACAAAGGAATTTGCATGGTTTTGTGTTTTATGGATATTGCCATGGTTACATCAGTTTGACCATCATGTCTCTAAGCTTATATTATAGTTTTGAACTATTTTCCCGTGTGACAGCTAAGCACTTATGCGCATGAGACATTATGGATTTTTATGTTTTACATAAATTTATGTAAAACATACACTGAACAAAAAGGTGGATGCAGTTTAGTTGTCATGCCAACCATGGTTGAGCATTTTCCATACTAAAAAACGAGCTTGAGACGACATAACATAATAACTCTTTTGAGCTAACTGGTTGGTTGGCGGCGGTAAATGAATAAAGCTTGTACATAGTCATATTAATAATATTATGTAGTAAGGGACCACTTTTTTGTTAATAAAAAGGACAACATTTTGAAGATGATCTAATCAGCACAGAGTAAACAGTGTAAAGAAGAAGAAGAAGCTCACTTTTACTAGAGAAGAGCAATATAGCTACCGTATAATTACCAGCCTCGTCGTCCAAAAAAGGTGTAATTAAGTATTATATGACGATGTTCTTGAGAACGAGCATGATGACGACGACTATGATCATGATGATGATGTAGACAGAAAATAAATTTTAATTGTACGTTATTTTGTGTGCTCATTGTCGGCGATGATGATCTTTTTCTTTTTTCAACTCCACATATATGTAATAAACATATAATAATATTATTAAGAAGGTAGTGCGAAATAAAGAATTCGTAAAATAAGTGGGAAGTCAATAATAAACTTGTGCAAAGAAGGTGCTTCGACATTGGAAACGGAATCATTAAATGAGTTGTTCCAGAGAGGGACTAATAATATCTATGACGGGACATTTTGATTCTAAAGATACTTTACAACTTGTTTTTTTTTATCAGATTCGTCCTCCTCTTATCATTCTAAAGGATCACTGACTGATAAATTAAAGGAACAAAAATAGTTGCTATTTCTTTGGAAGGAAGACCCCCTCCTCATTTTACGGAATTAATTTTTGTCTCTTTAAATATTTAATTATTTATTGTAATTACTCGTTACTACTAATGAGTATTATTTTTGTGCAGCTTCTTTGTCACCACCACCACCACTGGTTCATTTTTGCAGAAATTGTTTGTGATTTTTTGACAAGGCTATCAGTAGTGCACCAAAATCTGCGTGTATATCTGTTGTAAATTGTCGTGTACTTACACGCGGCCATCAAACAATGAAAATGCTTGAATAAGTATGATTATGATTACATGCAAAAACAACAACTACAAACGTTCTTTTATTCATACATGCATAAAAATTCCCAATTTCAAAGTTGGAGATTCATATGAATATACCAACAATAATATAATATGCAAGAAGAGTAGAGTACACACATCGGTACACACGCACATCACGATCAAAGTTCTTTCTGTTCAATATTGTGATTTTCTGATGTAATACGCCTCACTAGAGAAAAACTCTTTCTACATGAAATTGACCTACCAAAAAATTGCAAAGTGAAGGAACTCAATCTTTTTGTATTTTGAAAACGACCACAAGGTAGGACCTACCTGTCAGAGAGGAAAATTTTTGAGAATTTTTGTTTCACCTGGCTTTTTACAGAAAAATTGAATAAAAACCATGTAGAATATGAAAAGAATAATATGTAGTAAAACCATCTTTCATGAGCAAGTTTCTCTCACTTTGACTGGGGGTGTTAAATGTCATGAACCCATGTGCAAAACCGACAAGACCTCCTTCATTTCGAAGAAAAGATGAAGAAGAAAATTTATGCAATGTCAATAAAACAGGAATAACATTGTGTGTTTAAGATGAAGTTATTTAGGTGCTTACAAAGGAATGCAATATCTTTTTAGCACATGAAGCACTGAAATTTTTCCGCTAACAATTCTAATGGGAAAATATAGTAAAACTAATAATAATTTTTGTATAAAAATGCATCTGACTGGATTTGAAGTTGAAAAATAATTCTCAAATAAAAAAATAAGCTGGCCTCTTTTTGTACTTATTGTTAGTTAGTGTCGTTTCCCTAATAAAACATCGATCTGCGGAATATCACTTCACAGACAGATCAGAGAGCAGAGATCAACATACTTTTTTTAAACAAAATGGCCGACTTTAATGTTGCGAAATGGAACTGTGAAAGAATACTACTGGTTTTATGTCTCTTTTCATCGTACTTCAGTCGTCGTCCTCAGAAAAGTCTACGACTATAACGCTCACGATTATCATCATATCATCACCGAATAGATAATCGGAAAACAGTTCGCTTACAAATATCTTTCTTTTCAATCATGACTAAAAAAGTAGTTGTGCAGGCCAAGCTTCATTGTTTTATTGGTACAAGAGTTGTTCCAAGAGTTGCCTACAATTTTTTCGTTTATTTGATTGTTTCAAAGTTTATTAAAAGGAATTTATAGACAAAAGAGACAAAAAATTTATTAGCAAGAATAGGAAAAAAAGTGTTGCTGGTGAGTGTGGTGGTGCCGTCGCACCACCGTTGAAATATCGTTTTGCCGGTTGTGACAGGTAGAAAGAGGCAGGAGGTAGGCAACAAAAATGAAATTTCGTGCATTAATTACGTGCATTATATTTATATCCTCTTGTTGAGCTTTTAAACTATTTGTCGAATAAAACATGATTTCATATAAAGCTGATAGTAAGTTTTTACCCGTTTTTTTACCCGTATTTTTTGGGAATAAAAGGACAAAATCTGCATATACTTATTTTTAAAATGAAAATTGCTGTTTATATAATTTTTAAATTGAAACGAACTTGACCCTTTCCTATCACTTTAACTTTAAATCAGTAATCTACTTCGACTTTTTCATTTAACTTTGACCGTCAATTGATTAATCAGTTGCAATTTGTACTGTACTGCGATAAGCAGTACAGTATTCATATTGTGAACATAGCAATAATATATAAGACGTTCAATAAAGATAATGGTTTTGAAAAGATGATGAATGTGTCAAATGATTTTCTCGTTATCATCAATTTACACGTCTTTATAGTTTGTAATGAGCAATAAAATAGGTATATGTATATGTAACCAAATTATTAAATAACGAACGAATATTGTCATGTCCCATGCCATCATAATACTACTGGTAACTACATGACATAATTTTTAAATCTTGTGTTCCATTAATTGCTTAGGTATACATATCTAATTTGTCGTTAAACAAGGATAAATTCGACGGTGATTCCAAAATTGCAACGGATTATGCAATAATTAGGACATTCAGTCATCAGTAATGCTATTTGTTTATGGTCGATGATGAAGGTGGTTGTGATGAAGCGTTTTTTATATTACAAGCCATACAACCCGGTATTGCAGCCATTTACAAGATTCAGGAAACTCAATAGAAACGGACTCTTTCAGTCCTAATTTAATTTAGGTACATATAAATGCTGTAACAACAATATAACGTTTTTGGTAATGAATGTTTAATCGGTGAGTAAAGTCTGCCAATTGTGTGATTCTAAGAGAACCGGCTTTGTACTCTGTGCGTCTTTGTTGCATAAAAACCATATAAAGAAACCCAACAGTTCTGTTTGCATTTGCACAATCACGAAGATGAAAAGGAATACTGCATGATCATATCGGTAGTGAGCGACCGTTTTGCATATGACATAATAATAATTAAATTGCATTTTGTTCTAGCTATTTCTCGCATTTATTATAAAACCATCAAATATAAAAGAGGGCTTTATGTTTTCTGATGTATATATTATCTGCTGTTTGTATTTCTGGTTCCCTTCAACTTTTATTAGATTACAAGATTGTGTGCTGCAGTACGTCGAAACTTAATACTGAGCATTGCTATAGTATATTACGTATTTCGTATCTTTATTGTTGTGAGACTTAACAGATTTGGTAGATAGTTTCTCATAATTTCCTTTTTTAATTCTTACTTACCATTTCGTTTTAAAACTAAGTTTTTTATTTGAAATCTGGCATTAAACCGTTGAAAATCGGATGATCGTTACATGGCCTAGTGCAAGCAAATTTAATTGCCAATAAAGCACTCGTTTAAAATTGTTATATACTTTTCACGTTGTGTTAGATGTTTTTATGTTTTGGCAAATTTCACGGTAGTGTTGTAGCTTTTCAATGTAGAGAGTAAGTTTCTGTATTTTTAATAGTGTAATCACAATTGCTTTTTTTCCTGTCATTCTTACAAACAGTGTTGAATTTTTTTTTATTGTCAAAATTAATGTGTGCAAATGAAATATCTCGTATAAAGTGCAAGCACATATATATCCGCGTTAACAGCACCAAACCAAAAACGTAAAACTTAACGAATAGCATGGTTGTAAGCTCTGAGGACCAAAGCAAGGGAGCGGCGACATGTATGTACTTTTTGCCATCATATAAATACGGTGATTTAGTTAGTGATGAGGATGCAAGCTACAGAGATGATGTTGATAATGCTGGTCATTCTGGGTATATATATGGTGACCATGATGATGTCCACATCAACAATAGTAACAACAATAATAGCGAACAAGTACTAGAAAGATCAGTTCCGTTCAAGTCGCTCACCATCACCACCATCATCATCATCATCGCTAGGGAAAAACAACAGTTACTTGTTGAATCTCTTCTCCGATGATGATGAAAGAAAGAACGATCAAGAAAGATGATAACATAATGAGATTAGCAATGAATTTAGTCTTCTCTCTCTCTCCAAACCTGCACGGTCTTTGCATTTTCACTCAAATACATACAAATAAGCTATATTATTGCATGTACATACGTCCCAATCCCATATCTACTTATAATGATAATAACAATGTAGCAAAGTATTATATCTGTATGTACACAAATACTTGAGTGAGTGAGTAGTAGCCTCAGGTTTTTCATCATCCTATCTATCTATCTCTCAATTTAAATTTTTAAAGTAAAAAATATATATTATGTTACCAAAGACCATGATGACTTGTCCCTTTACCAACAAGAAAAATAGCATAGTCTGTTTTGGGAAGAGATGTTATGTATGTTTTATTAGTATATAAGGAGATCTCAGTGTTTTCTCAGGTGAAGTTAGAAAAAATATAGGTACGTTTTTCCTTTCTCATAGGATGAGGATGACCAACGTATGCGAGCGTCTATAATGGTATGAAAGGATGAGGATGTATCAGTGTTTTTTTATTATTTCATGGAATGATGACGATGGCAACGCCGATCAAAAGTGACTTGCTTATTTTTGCGGGTGGTATAACATAACAGTTGTTATTGTTATTATGTAAGTAAGAAAGGTAAATAGATAAAACGAAGAAGCTAAAATAAAGGACATGCATCTTGTTTCTGACGAGAGTGCAGTACCTCTTACAATCAGTTCCCTTTTACATTGTGATTAAGATTCGTCATTGTTTATCCATTGATTTGCTTATTTTTTTCAAAATCTTGGAAACCTGTCAAATTTGAATGGTAACCACAACCGCAATTATCACTAAACAGTAGCACCAAATCTATTTTTGCATATAAGTATAGGAACTTGCCTTGTCTTTGAATCAATCGATATGCTAAAAAAGAAGCATCTCTCTTTTCATTGTTCACTTGTATTATACTTTATGTTTTGTAGACTTTGACTACAGAAAATACTGCATAATAATATATTGCATGCATGATTGATGCACGAGTTTGTTGTGTGAAAAGTGCCTCACTGCTCTATCTGCTGAAAAAGGTAAAAGAGGAAGGGGTGAAATCATTGTCATCATCATGATCTTGACCATGCTAAGATTTTCCTATAAAAAATTTGCTCTTTACTCTTTCCTGAAAATTATCTTTGAAATATACAAACATACATCTCTTCTATACAAATATACTTGTGTGAACCGTTGACTTGCGGTAAAACTTCACTCGGCAAAATGATGAAGTTTTTTGAATGTTTGTTCTACTGTCAATGTCAGTCGACTGACATGGTTACGACTCGACGGCACGTACAAACTATAATAAAAGTATGATGATGATAGAAAAAATTGTGTTAATGGCAGCAAATAATTTTTTAGCAATGTTTCTTTGCTTGCTGTAATCGTAATTGCTGTTTTGGATGAAAATGTGCTGCTGTTACATACTCAAACTCGGTGCTTGGTACTCGTTCCTATGTAATTTGATGGAGTACTTTTTGCCTTATCATGTCAGAAGAGTCACAGTAGTAATGACAAGGCAAGGTCGCGAAAGGTTGCATAACAGTGAATGATGCATCGTCACTCGTCTGCCTGCTGGTCCTCTTCTCCTGGTCTGAACTAATCTCTGAAAATAATATTTGCTCAGTCCGCAAAAAAAGAGAGTAGTCGCCGTGTTTGTTTCTCTCTGCAGAAAATGCAACAGTAAATATGCAACAATCGAAAAAGCTGTACTTGTGTGTGTGCGCACATCATTGCCCACTAGACAAAACTAATATATAAACTGTAGTAAGTATGTATTGTCATGTTATGTTTGTGAGATTTTCTTGGTTCGTTGTAGTATCAGCTACCTCACTTTTCAGATGGACAGTCCACTATTATTGTATGAATTTAAATTTGCATACTAGAGATTATCTCGAAGGGTTTTGGCGACGTGATGGTGCTGTTGATGAAATAGAATTGAGATGTTATAGAGAGAAAGAAACTCAAACAAGTGATAATTTCCCCCGAAAAATAGTTAAACGATGAGTATGATTATGACAATGACAGTGATCCGTACCTACAGGAAGCAACATGTTTAAAAGAAATTAAATAATAGGTATAAAATATTACAAAATAGGTTTCTATATCAATAAGAACCGTTGGATGCATTTTAGTTTTTGCTAGGTGGAGTCTATATGGTGCTTTGATAGGTTAGACGATGTTTGATGTTTCAAGGTGTTTCGAAAGAAGACTTGAAAAGTTAAGTGCGGAGATAATCATCATGATGAGACGTGAGCAACCTGTAAGCCAAGTTTCAATTCAATGAAAGAAAAGTAAACTGGCTTTTCTGCTGACTTTTTACACATCATACTTTTCTTTCTTCTCTTGATCTCATATCATATCTCATCGCATCAAATGTGTAATTTTATACTTTATAGTATCTGTGTTGTTTGGATGAATAATGGGTAGAGCTGATCTAAATTATAAAAAAATAATAGTAATGCAATGTTTTTTCTGATTTAAGAGACACAATACTAGAAGTCATAGTCGTCTTCGTCAACAAATCTTGGTTTATTTGGTTAGTGCATATCATCAGCATCGTCTTCATCTTCTTGGTAGAAATATAAACTCTTAGAAGTAACCAGTATTTATAGCAATGGCAATAATATTATAGAGATCAAAAGAGAATGGATAAGACAAAGGAAAAAACGGAAAACCTTTTAGATGCAGTTAAGCCTGTTCTTTAAATTTTCTTTCATTGTTAAAACTAGTGACCACCATCTAATTAGTATGGATGAAACGTATGGAATAGAGTACATACCTGACAAACATAAACATATATGACGTTTATATTTCATCTTGGTTGCCAGTGGTGTTTGTCTGATTGTAAAGTCAAGATAAAGTACGTGCGTATGTGTGTACTACAGTGCAGTAGATAATAATAATCGTCGTCATATTATGTAGTTTAGGTGAGTAAAATGGTGTAATAAAAACCGTTTTTCTTGATTAGAGGGCTTCTACTACTTTTGCTCATAAAGTAATCAAAAATATAAATATTTGAAATATTTACACTGGAAAAACCTGCAGCCTTGACCTGTTCGTTTGTTTGCAAGACGAGCAAGGATTTTCAAATTGAAATGATGCCTAATTTTTATTCAATGTATTTTCTACAAGCTTTTTTGACTGCGGTCATGTACACTTGTCAAAATCGAAATGGTAAAAATATCAGAGCGAAAATCAAGAATGCTTTCATATTGATGACGATGAAGAAGATGGAGAGTGCACTGCAAAAATGCAGTAAATTGCTATGACAGTCGGTGAATCATTCGGGGAAAACGGGATTTTTCGTAGTCATAAATTCCATTTTTTTAACTGTTGGGCAACTCAGATTTCAGGCTAGAGTGCTGGTGCTTTGACAAACGTCGAGCTATTTGATATTATTATTGCTTCAATTTCGAATAAATAAATATTGTATGTTGAGTATTTGTTTGATGATCGTGCATTCTTTTCTTTATTTATTTAGTGAACAAATGACTGTAACAGATTTCATATATGGCGTTTGTGCAATAAAAAACAAATAGTTAAATGACGGCGTTATCTACCTTTCAATTCATCTGCAGTTTTTTGTATTAATTAATTAACAATTTGACAGAATTGATACAATTTCTCGTATTCATTTAATTGAATACTCTAACGGAACAAAACGTTCTTGAATTCCATTTCTTTTTACGTAACGTATTTGACAACTGTAACGGCAAAAAGAATTTGAACGTGGCACCGACCTTTCGAATTCAAAATGAATGTTACTAGAGTCAAAACACACATTACACATTAGCATAATGAGTGTAATACAACTATCACTATAAACGTATCATTTAAAATATTTTTATTATAATCGTACAGTAATGATAGAAATAGAGGTTGGTGGATCATCTTTATTATATGATACACGTGAGATGGTGCAAAAATAGTGCATACATATTTGCATCTGTTGCAACTGCAATTTGTAAAGATGAAGATCCAATACAATCCAGCTGACATAATCATGATTCATGAAAAAGGTATGTACTATTACTATTAGCAGCAGTTTAGTAGCGTCAAATTATCAGCAGTATGATCATCAATAGCGAATGGTGATGACGGTGTAGAATATATAGCTAATGAGCGTAATAATTTTGTCAACACTTTACTGATGACATAGAGAAGAAAAGAAGGAGCAACGCTGAAGAAGATGATGATCATAGCCCGGCGATAGTAGGGACGGGTGATGGTGGTGGCTAGAAGATAGCTGATTATGATTAAGCTTGCTGAACAATTCACAATATAAATAAATAATAACATTAGTATTCATGGCACACGCTCAGTTTGTCATCATGATCGTCCTTACTATCATCGTAATCATCACCAACACCCCAGTATTCTATCTTACTTCACGTCAGATGTTCTCTCCACGAGAAGATGACTTTTTTATATCCATTCATCGTCTTCGTCTCATCATCCCAATTTCCACAAGAGGAGAATTCGTTTCAGTGAGGATGAGGACGATCACTCACACACTAATAACTTTAAGCCAACTAGCTGCTCCAATCTTCAAATGATCAACAACAACAACAATAACAAGTCCGTTTGGTAATCATTGTGAAGATAATTGAACAAAAATTTCATGTTTCTTCTGCTGAATGTGTAGCTTGTTTGCATAATATGAAATGTTTGCAAAAAATGTTTTTGTGGCTAGTCAAGTGATGCCATTATGTTGGTAAAGCGCGAGGAAAGGTAAGGTAATTCTTACGGTGGATTTTTTGTCTGCTGTAGTAGTAGTGGTGTTAAGTAAGTCCTCTGCTTTCCTCCCTGTCTCGCTTTCTTTTGACTTCCGTTAAATGCAAAGTTATAACAAAATTCACAGGTATCATAATAGGTCTGAAAATTTCATACTCAAAATTACGAACATAGAAATATTGTAACTGGCAAAGTAAACGTTGATTTGTTGCAGAAAGTAGCTTTTAGTCTTTATTTCTTAAGAAGCTATTTTTTGCACACAACAAATTGTAGTTACATAAAAACGCGCTTTTTGTCATCACTGAAATGCTTGATTTTGAGCAACGCATTATTTCACTTTTTACATTAGGAGGTTTGTATCGATGATAGACGAACTTAACGGAATGAACAGAGACATGAAACAGTAGTCTCACTCTTGTTCTGTCTAACAACTCCAAACTTAAAAAATCCTTCCCTAATTTCGTCCCACAATTTGCAAATACGGGATTATATTTTAAATGCTCAAGAAGAGAGCACGAATTCAGAGATCAATATATTATGTACGTATACTACATACATCAACACAGAAATGAAAGGAAAGCCAGGGAAACCTGTTGCGTAAATTTTGCACGGCTGAACTTGCTTGATACTCTTTTTTAAATATGTTCAAAGAATTGAAAGGATTACAAAATTAAATTCAGCCAAGTTACAAATCAGAAGAGGTAAATTGCACTTCTTTTTGGTAATTACTTCATCTTCTCGTCATAAATATTAAACATTAACAAAAGTGAATGTCACTTACATTAAAGGGTAACGAATGCGATACATTTGAGACACACCTACTTCATCTATACCTCACTAATTAAAGCTCGTCCCTTTGTTTAAACGTTGGTAATACACATTAAATGCAACTCTTAGAGAATATCTTTTAATTATTGCCACAGGAGCCGGAAAAGTGTAAAAAGAAACAATCACCGGGAAATCGGTAGTAAGTCTCATCTTCATCTTGCTTGCAGCTATAAATAAAAAAGATTTTCTCTATCGCGTATCCTCATCTACCTCAAATGCATTTCCTTCATTCATTCGTTCCAATTGTTTTTCTTCGTCTTATCATTAACAATTTTCAATGTTTCAAGCAGAGCATGTTTGGATGCAGTATATTGGTTCCTTGTATCAAATCTTGAAATATATATTGTTGAAAATTAAGTTTTTCTTTATATTTTCAGGGCATGCCAATATGCCAACTTTTGAAGCAATAAACGTTACGGAGTATGAGCATTAATGGTGTGCGTGGCAATAGCGATGATTGTTAGGCGAGTGGAATGGAAATAGTCAGAAAAAAACGCAAAAATGAACTGATAAAGAAGCACTACGTATATATTATTACAGCATATCAGGAGGAGGCAGATATATTAGCAGCAGCTTTAACAACAACAACAATAGAAGTAATGGCATGGCATAATACAGTTTTTTGCAGAATGATTTCTACTGCTGCTGTTGTTCATCATCATGACTCCTCTTCTGCCACTCTCTCGGTCCATGATGACTGACCATCATCATCTCGAAAGATTGAGCCCCACAGTAGTAGCAGGAACAGAAAGGAGCTCAACTCACAGGAGCTGCACACAACAGCACAACAGCTTTGAACAATAATGCGGTTGTTGTGTGGCTCGAGAAGAGAAAACTTGAATGGCTAAAAAATTGTAGATTTGGTTGCGTATATGCAATATGAAGCAGAAGATAAAGTCTATCTAGTTATGTAGTAAATTTTTGAAAGTATTATGCTTATTTATGTATATCAAGTGTATATATGGAAGATACTACATTCGGCTTTATTAAGCTCTGGGAAAAGAAGAGAAATATATGGGATAATATATTGCATAGTAGCAGTTTCGAAAAGAGAAGAAGAAAGAAGTTTTGTGCATGGCCATTATTATTATTATCATCATCATGATCATCATCATAAACTTGGTTTGGTGATTCAAGAAAGCTGTGAGCAGCAGCAGCACCATCATCACCAGAAGCTATGTTGGTGCAGGCTAACTAAAGATTTTTTTATAAAGTTGCTGCTGCTGTTGTTGTGGGATTGTGAGAAATATACCGTTGCATACTTGTCTTTTCAACATGACGGAAGTTGCCACGAGAAAGTTCAATTCACTCGTTGATGTCTACTTGCCTACCTGCTTGCTTGCCTGCTTACCTGTTGATGATGATGATGGTGCTGGCTGATGATAATTATTGTGTAGCAGGACAGAAAATGTGATGATGGCTATGTGGTATGCTAGTATGTATGTAGAGAAAAAGTAGAACATAGCTACAATCTTCCGTAAATTCCATAATATTTTTTTTCTTTTGCTTATTTATTATGTACATAATAATAATAGGAAAAACGTAATGTCAAAATACAAATAGATGGTACATTAGTATATGGCTATAGATACATCACATCATGTTTTCCACAACAACCCATGTAACTACAAAGTATGATAAGAGCGATCGAATTCGCCGAATACGTAACGTAACCTGGTTATATAGAACCCATTAGCAAATATGGCCATTCGTTTGAATGGATTTTGTGCTGACTGACTGAAACTGAAAATCTTTGAGTTTAGAAGAGCAGCCACAAAACCTGTGTAATTGCTTATGCGATACAATTTGGCATTCAAGTTTTATTCCTTGTTCGTTTTCGATACTTTTTTGGAATGAAAAAGTCGCTATATCATCTTCAGGCTTCATCTTGCAAGTTGAACTACTTGTCCGCAATAGGGATATTTATTTTTTGAAATGCCATACCTGGTAATCTAACTCATCGTTCAAGCTTTTTGATGACTTTTATAGAAAATTGTTGCTGATTGGATTGGAGTGGCGATGATGCTCGCATTGAGTTATTAATGCTATATATAACACCAAACATTATGTATGCCTATGCCTGCCTTATCTGCTTCCGAAAACGGAATTAATTTAGTATAAATTTATACAACCACCAGACTTACTTACTCTTTCTGTAGTAGTAGCAACAATAGTTGAGTTTGAGTGTGGTGTAATTTATTACGGATTTTTTTCTTTTTGCTTGGTCATGCGGATTCCGTTGATTTTCCCCTTTATGAAAATGTCCCTTTATATTTGAAACGAGTTCGGTGTTGGTTGGACGGTGGTAAAGATAGAAATAAACAACGTTTTTCATCTCATTACGCTCGTTAGAGTTTTCTTAAAATTGCCGGTGGCCAAAGTAAAAAATAAGTAACTGAATAACGAACTATATGGAATACTGAATTTAAAAGATTCGTCACATGCACTCTCTGATACTTATAGGTACCTGCATATTTATGCAAAAATTCTTAATATAAAATTCTACCGCAAGACAAGAGAGGATGGGTCAGTGCAAAAGAGCACGAAGTGGTGGTAAAAATACTTCTCAATGATACAATGTACTTATTATTATTTAAGAGAAAACATGGGCAATAAAAAAGGATTCAAGTGAAACGTATCGTAATCCATCTTCAGTATCTTGATCATGAGCATCACCCGGCCAGGATCAGGTTCCATCATAAGCATTTTTTGGTCAAGGTAAAAAAGTAGATTTGTCCCCGTTTTATTATTATATTATAGCATTTCAATTTCATGATTATGATCATCTTCCTGGTGAAATCCCGACCTCTCGCGAGGAGTAAATTGGGACCCTCTTGTTTTGATTGTAACTTTGTGAGCAGGGAGCATTACCGAAAGGAATTTATTGCATTTCAACGACGTCGTCCCCATCATTGCCATGATGCATATGCATATATTATATTCACGCATAGAATTTTACAACTGTAAGATGAAGATGATGACTTTGGGACTGCCACTATATTCTTGTATGATGTATTTTGCCACTGCATCAACTATTATCATTATTATTACTAACTACATACTATTTACTATATATTTTATTACTATTTTTATTTATTTGCAACAAAAAAGAGAATTCATATAACGGCATTTTCGCACAATCAAATAATATCTACGTATTTTTGCATATTTGGTTGTTCGGTTAGATGGATATTTCGGTAAATCACTGCTGCCTGCCTCTGCCGGTTTTTCCTAAACTCTTCTTGCTTGGTTCAAAATTCAAGAAAATGATAATCATGATAAGCATGGAATCGCATTGGGGAAAAGAAGTTTTCAAAATGTTAGGCAAATAAATAAAAAGAGATAATAAAAATGAAGAAGACAAGATCGGAAATTGGTTTAGTCACCCAGTCAATGTGGTTAACGAAGTGTGATGGCTATCTGCATTTATTGCTAAAATATTTTCCTCGTTAAGCCTTAATTGATTATACAGTAGTGAATTATACGTGATGATAGTGGACATGAGACGAGAAGTCAAAAAGCAACCCATTTTCTATCATATGGTGGCGCTTGGTGGTGGTCAAAAATAACATTTTATCTTTTGATCTTGATCAGATCAATATCGAGTAATGTAAGTCGGTTTGTGCCTGTATTGTATTTTTAAATGTATTTTTATATATACCTATGTAAAATAGTTTTATTCCACGGGTCAAAGAAATTTAACCTCCAAGATACAAAATCTGGACTCATTTAAACAATAAGTGTCTTTAATAACGACAATATTTTATCGTTTTGAGGATCTCATTTTGGCATTTCTGTTTTGCGGATGAAAGCTGGTTCGGATTTGAAAAATATCATTGAATAAAGCTTGATATGTTTAATTTTGTTCGTGCAATGTGCAAGCCTTGCATTCTAGGAAAATGACAGAAAGACAACTTTGGCGACAATGGAAGATGATGTGACAAGGGTGACAAACCGGGCGGTTGTTAAGCTTTGCGTTAACAAGTTAAACAATCTCTTTCGCATAAACATCCAATAACTGTTCACATTACAATTCGTCTTATAAGCGCAAATTTTATTAGATAGTATTTTACTGTATTTTACTATAAAAAAGCTGTACGTTAACTTTTAATAAAAGAAAAGCAAGTAGGTGCTTGTATTGTATGTCATATGCTCAGTTTTTAAGTATCTCTGCAAAATATTCGGTGCTTGCAAACCTGCTAGCTGATCTTCCATTCTAGATTTTTTACACACTTGTCTTTTTCCTTCATACTCTTGTGATCATCCTATGAGCCTCACATAGATTTTTTTTTGCATCAACAAGAAAGTCAATAACTGTCACAATGAACGTAAAAACAAGAAAAAGGACTCAGGCAAGGCATTTTTCGCAAATCATTTACTGACTCGGGTTTTCTACAGAAAAATGTGTTTGATTCCTCTTTTCTGGCGATGATGATGATAACGATGACGATGATGGTCAAATCTAATACTGTGTGGCTTGCTCAATACAATATTATTTGGGTATGATGATGAGGGTGAGTTTGCACATTTTTTGCAAGGCTCCTTTCTTTCTTCACAACCTTGCTTACTTGCTTGTTATCCCCTCACTAGGTAAACCAGGAGCAGGGACACATAGACTCGGGCGTAGTGAAACAATAGAAGACCGAGAAAAAAAACAATCAGCGAACGGGAGAAATTATAAAAGAATCGGTGTACGGATGAATCTGAAGAAAAAAATGTACAGGCATTTTGGTATGTTCATATATTATGATCTATGCTTAAATACCATGTACCTATATAGTGAAATGGGATTTTATTATGTAGCATAAATAAATCGAAGTCTTTTGTTCTTCTCTCTCACAAGAAGAGAGATTAATACGGTAAGGAGTACAATGTCCATCATTTTACTTCCCCGTTCTTTTCTCTCTTTTCACTTGGTAATTTGAGTTGTGTGCTAGTAACCACAAGGAGTTTGTGTTGACGAAGAAGTAATATATTGGTGGAGAGATATATTAGATACGTTTTCGAATCTATAGAGAATCTTATATTTGCTATTGGTGGTACCCCCAAATGTGTTTTTCTTATCATTTAACCACTCCACTGTTGTTTAGTCAAGTGGTCTCTAAACAAAACAACTATAAACTGGCTGTCAACATGACGCATGATAATTAATGAGGCAGTCATTTTTTCCCTCAGAAGAATAACCCGGTTTGCTCAACTTCGGTTCTATCATTCTTTAGCATGCAACAATCATCTTTTTTATAAAAATATATAATGTAAAGCATAAATAGACAAGACACTACTACTGCAAAAATGCACTTTACAATCACATCTTAGAACAATGCAGTGGCATAGGAAAATGACGAAAATCAACTTTATGTCAATTTATCAGTACGACTTTCTTCAGTGTTCAATGCATAGTACTTTTTTATAATACCAGATCGGTAATGCTGGGTAGCAGAAGCGATGTGGATTATATGAAGAAAAAAAATTAAAGCTGACTAAACAAACATCTTGTAAAACGTAAAGTACAGTAAACTGTAAAATACCTTTGGCTACTGAAAGTTGGATGCTACCTTATTCCACATAAATGATTATTTATTGTGCAGAAAACTTATTGTTAATCATTTTATAGCATCGGCTCAAGTAAGTGATGGTAAAAACTGACTTTTCATTGCTCTTTGGTACAATTTATGATCCTCTATTGGAAATACTGACGCATAAAATGCTATTAAAAGGAAAAGTTTTGCAAAACAAAGATCGGCCACATTGTCTTTGTCTCCTACTTAAAAAAAGCGATGAATATACGAGGCGACAAAAATATATAAAATTATAAAAAATTCCAGTGATTTGATATTTCACACAATTCCATGCAAAATACATAATAGCTTTTGATCAAGAAGCCTCATAAATTTGCAAAATGTGATGAAAATATCTACAAGTACCTTGGTTGTATTCCAAAATTGAAGAATCTTCATCTTATAAACGTTTAATGTACTTAAATACATTCCGTAACCTATTCCTTCATAAACACTTGCATATTATGCGTACATATCAAAGAACAGTGGGAACTCCTTATCCGTTTGCCAATTTCCAGTAAGTATCTGTCAATTTTCAAGGTGGCGCGTAATTAAATGATCGAAAACTGTAATTAAGTAAAAAAGGTTTTAATGATCACCTTCCTACATTGTTGTGAATTGCATGTTAAGTTAAAATTGGAACAAAAATCTATGAATATTTCTGCACTTTGTATATAGTGTAAATACTTGCTCCCATAACTCCCATGACCATAAAAGTTGTATCTTTATTTATGATCACCCTGGATCAAAACAAAATGCAATTTTCATTTCCATTTTCACAACCCTTTCATGCTCATTCACTGGCCACACAAGCTTGGCTTTATGGTAGGGAAATTATAAATTCCATGATTCATTTCAATAACCTTAATAGGAAACTGTTGAAAGATTCGATTTTAATCAAAGACAACCCTCATAGCCCAGAAACACATCCCTATAGCTGAAAAATAGTATTTTCTGGAAAATGCTTTATTATTTTTTACTTACAAATTCAATTACATTTAGTTTAGTGATTTGTTATGAAACAAAGATTCCAACTGTACAAATATCTATAGTATCTTATTTTTCAAGCATGTTCAAAGTCTAAATAGCATCGGAACATTATATCAATCCGGAAATGTATATCTTTTCTTTAACCAATCATTCTGTCTCATTTTCAGTGAAATGTCACTGCGTCCTTGACTTTAGTGAATCTTCTTCAGCCATAATACCTTGGATCTCGTAGAGAGTCTCACCAGTGGTGAATCTAAAATGGTAAAGGATAATCACAGGATAACTTGATTGATTGTTATGAAACCTAAATGAATTTTGACAAGACAGAAGGTTACCTGTTATAGGTTCATACGCAAACTTGCATAATAATTTGATTTTTCTCAGCGAGGTGTACATATTTTTGTATTTCCCACACAACGAAACACGCTCACTGAATTCGCATTAAAAATCCAAATTTGCAAATGCATCACGGAATCAAGAAAGTGGTTATTTTTACGTACATACAAATTAAATATAAGCCACATGATGTACTTTGTCTGATATACGCATGCGCATGCAACGGTGTAATTATTGTCAAAACCCAAAAATAAAAAATACACATTTTATGCATAAAACTTGAAAACGTGCATTTTGCCATGAGTGAATAAATATGATAATGCATGACGTACCTATTTAAAAATTGATAATAACTGCGATGGATTCCAATCCTACAGTAAATAAAAAATGCTTGCAAATAAAAAAGTATCATCATCATCGCCCACCACCACAATGGCTAATAATCCTATTTTTATCATGGTCACTAATATTATTATTATGATTATTATTAATGTGATACCGCGTGATTTTCAATTTCTTTAACATCATTATCGCCGAAATAGCACGTGTGTTTTTATACGTTGTTTGTTACCTAATGCAGCCTTATTTGTTTTACATAAATGTTTGCCTCTTTTTTTCAACAAAGATAATATTCCAATTTTCAGAAATCCCGAATCGTTTTTATATCGTCAGACAGGTAGTGTTGCTATCTATTTCCTGTGACATTTCTAAGTAAGTAGGCTAGCACAGACGCAAATATGTTTTTCATTGGAATACTAGTTAATGTAAGCAATAACGATTGGTGTACAAATCCATCGTCGTGAAATCATGGGCATGCGAACAATTTTGGTAGATGAAGCCCTCACATCATGGTAAAGTATGACTGTCATATCAACACATTCTTCATAAAGCCTTAGAGCAGTATTTTTTTCTAATTGAATGAAGGATAATTTTTATAAAATGCCCAAATGTAATAACGCCGTTGATCAATGTAACCATGATTAAAATAAAAATTGGGAAATGAAAATGAAGACGAGGAGGGGAATCATTCAATAGATTTGCAAAATA